>PVLA01013545.1:0-22985 GCA_004027455.1 Hydrochoerus hydrochaeris
GATCTTTGAGCAGAAATGTTTGTAGTCTGACTGTTTGAATATTTACTATGTACCCTTTAACTTTGTAACTTGAACAACTACATCCAGGATGATAGTATGTAATTTGTAAATTACTGATTTCTTAGTGGGGCTTTTTCCTCATTCTCCTTTTTCTTTCTTTCTTTCTTTTAGAATTCTGTATTGTTGCTACCCTTTTATTCTGTTTTTTTTTCTTCTCTTTAAATAAAATTTTAAAAATGTATAATTGCTATTGTAAAAAAACAGGAAATAGGAAGCGCTATAAAAGATATAGCTGCATGCATGTTTAGATGTGTGGGATTGATGACCATATTTCTAGGTTCTTGTGGATTATTGAACAGATCTATCTGCACTCTCACTGCTTTAGTGTCTTCTTTGTGTGTCTTAATTCTGTAACTTAAATAACTATTTCTGAAAGAACAATATGTAATGTATCAACTAGTGATTTCTTACTATTTATCTTCTTTTCTTGAAATTCTGTAATATTTCTACCTTTTTCCTGTTTTTTTCCTCTTTAAATAAAAAAAATATGAAAAAAACCACAAAGAATAGAAGGAAAAATGGAAACCAAGTTTCTATAAATGGGGAGGGGAAGAAGTGTTGAAGGAAGGGGAAGAGGATGGGAAAGAAAAATAATAATCAAGGTATTTTATGTATAGATACAAATTCCCTATGATGAATGTGAACACAATCTATGGCAAATAGACACTAATAAAATTTTTTTAAGTGGTAGTGCTTCCAAACATTGAATTTGGGAATATTGTGCAACAGTAAAAAAAAGGAAGAAAGGGCTGGGGATTTAGCACACTGGCTTAAGCACCTGCCTGGCAAGTGCAAGGTCATGAGTTCTATCCCTGATAGCAAAAAAAAAAAAAAAAAAAGGAGGAAAGTACTGTATATAGTGTCTTAAGTGTTTAACTCATATATTTATGTTTAAAAAGCCACTTGTCAAATAATGCAGAGTGTGATACCATGCCAACTACTTACTAAATGGGTGCTTAGACCAGCTATCAACGCTCCTTTTGCCTGTTTCCTAATTTGTAAAATGGTGCAATGTGACAATAGTATCTATCTTGTAGAATTACTGTGAGAACTGAGTGAGCAGAAGTAAAACACTTGGAACAAAATTAATATTAAGTGCCATTTTTATTTGTATAAAATTGATTAAAATAAATAGGTCTATAAGAGCTCATGAATGGGTCTTTAAGAATTAACACAACTGGTATCAGGAATTAAAGGATGGTCAAGGAGGTCATTTATTTTATGCTTATCATTTGTACCTTGACAGTCCTATTGCTTATATAACACATGGAAACCCTAAATTAAAACACAGACTCCCAGGCTTTGCCTTTGCTGGTATACAGTGATATCCCTAAAGAACAGACATATATGGGAAAGACAAGATTAACTATAGCAGCATAGCAAAACTTAAAACTAGAAATTTCTAACCATGAGTAACTAGAATGGAGTAAAACTAAAAGGACCTGAGGTGTAGCTCAGTTGGCTCTTGGAGATATGACTGCTATGAATGTAGTTATTGGAACACAGAATAGTGTGGCACAAAAGAAAGTCAGAGTTAGGCCTAAGACTTTGCATTTATTAATCCTCTGTCTTTGGAATAATTCACTGTCCCAAACAAGGAAGTATTAGAGATTAAATAAAAATTGTATTTATAAATTAAGTAGTTGTACATAAATCTATGGACACAGAAACATGCTTAGCAGAATGTGTAGTATCTCTAAAGTTTTGCTAAATTCCATTGATTTTTTTTCAATTAATTATTCTATTTCCTGAATTCTGAGTTTATGACCCAATAAATCATTTTAAAAACAGAAACTTGGGTGTACTAAATCAACCTGTCAGCAAGTATCATACTGTCTGAATCTGCCAGATGGCAAGTTAAAAATTTAAGGACTAGAACTAGCTGTTCTTGTCTTATTATTATCTCAAAGAATGTAGTCATTTATATTTGAAACTTGCTAAAAACAGGCAACTTGTTTTTAAATTTTTGTTTCCCAGTTTCTAGAATAGTACTGGGCACATAGTACCTGTTTTTAACAAATGATTGATGGAACAACTGAATGAATGGCTAGTGAATGAAGGCTTCTGTTGAAATCTTCTGGAGGTTTCCTGATCTGGGTGACTGCTTTCTGATTCAAGAAAACAGAAGTCTTCATTTTTAGGATATAAGATATTGTGTGTGTGTGTGGGTGTGGGTGTGTTCTGAAGTGATTGAACATTTTCCTACCTCCTACTTTAAAAAGAGCTTTAGGAAGATGAATTATCATTACATGTCCCTTTCCAAACCATGTTATACTTAATGTCTTATCTCTCAGTCCTCAGCCTGTGAGAAGACAAAGATTCTTCTTCTTTAACACCTTCCACAGGCTTGACCACAGTGTCATGACGCTAGAAACTCAACAAATATTGCTGAATCAATAAAAAAAATTGCTGCTTGGTACTTTTGGTTTAGAGAATTTCTTCATGAAATTTCTTGCTCTGCAGTTTGTTTTCTTCTTCCACCACAGTCTCCTGCATTGTTCTATGGCAGCAACATGGAGATTCTCCCTGCACAGGGCTGTCTAGATGGATGAGAGTAGTGCAGTCCCATGGCTGTTGCTCCTTTCACAATGTTTGCTCTATTGCTAAGACCTAATTATACCGTCATGCCCCCACCCCATTCCTCTGAGAACTAAACTGAGGGTGATTTTTTCCAGGCTCCTAATCTCTTAAATTGCCTGTATGTCAAAATATCTCCCTATGGCCATTATTGGTAACATCTTGAAATAACTGAATTATACCAGAGAGGAAACACGCTTATAAGAAAAAGCTCTTGCCTTTGGATGTGGAAGAAAATAGTTCTTAATACTGAAGAAACAGAATTTTTCTGCTTTTTGATCCGGTGAAAATCTAATAAAAATGTGTCTCCCCTGGGTATTTTACATCATTAGCATCTTGGCTTCACACTTGACTGTAACAAATAACTTATTTTAAAAATTTCTCCAGGGAGAAGAGAAGAAGCCAAAAATATCTTGGAAGAAAACTTTACCTAGTAACCTAATAGGGATGTTTCATATAGTTTCTAAATTTTCACTTTATTCAGCAAAGCATTGAGGTTTTTGTTTTAAATTTCTGATCTTGGTGTGTGTGAAACTTCTTCATGGCTCAGCAAGGGAAAAAAAAACAATGCTTGATATATTAGTAGCACTTTTTAGTTTTCATGGTACATTCATTATGAATGTGACAACTATAATTTATTACACTATTCTATACCAGGATATTGTGCTATTTTACACACAAAGACCAAACTTAGTCTTTATCGTGCTCTTGTGTAGCATCAGGTGTTACAAGTCCCATTTTACTAATGGTTCCTTTTTATTAATGGAGAAACAGAGTTAGAGGAGTTAAGTCATTCACCCAAAGTCATATAGTCAATAAATGGCTGAACTCAGATCTGATCTTTAAATTCATAGATTTATTTCACCTGATGAGAACCTTTTTTTTTTTTTCTTTTTTTTTGTACTGGAAATTGAATTCAGGACTTTGTGCTTGCCAGACAGGCACTTATGCCACTGAGCTATATCCTCAGCCCTGATACAATCTTAAAACAGTAACTGAACAAGTAACTCCTTTCTTTGCTGGGTGTGGTGGTGCATGCCTGTAATTCCAGCACTTGGGAGAGGTGTACTGGGAGTTTGAGGCCAGTTTGGGCTACATTGAGTTCAAGGCCAGCCTAAACTGTGTGGTAAAATCCTGTTTCAAAAAAAAACAAAAAAAAGAAGAAACTCCTTTCCTTTCATATGTACAAATCTCTGTATGTTTAACTTTTTTTCCCCTTCTTTTCTGTAGAAGATAAACCTCACCACAAAATGTTTCATTCCTCCTGCTACATGGGCTCTGAATTCCTCCTCCTGCCTTGCGGCCTACTCCAGGGGGCGTTGTTCATAAAGTGTTCTCTGTGGGCAGCGTCTCCTGAAACCAGATCTTAGTACACATGCCAGTTGTGTGACCATTTCCTCCTCTCCCACCTTATTAAGAACTGTCTCCTTCAACTTTTCTATCTCCCCTTCATCATCGATCTCCCTACTGGAGTATTCCCATCAGCATACAAATGCATCTATTATCCTCTGCCTTTAAGGCAAACAAACAAAAAAATCCAAGAAACAACCAGTCATCCTTGGTCTACGTTTCTCTTTCACTTGTTTTTTCAGCAGCAGTCAATGCTTACCATCTTTAATCTCTTCTTGAGTTCTGTGCCACCACATTTCCGTTTTCCTCCTGTCACTAGCCATTCTTTTCCTCTCCTTTTGCTGGATACTTTCCCTCTACCCATTCTCTATATATAAAGCCTTTCAAGGCTTTATATTAAGCATCTTTTCTTTTATATTTCTGTATTTTTTTCTTAAATCACCTCTCCTGCTCTTTTTTTTTTTTTTTTGTCTTTTTGAGACAGAGTTTCACTATGCAGTTCAGGCTAGCCTTGAGCTCACTTTGTAGCCCAGGCCGGTCTTGAACTCGCAGCGACCCTCCTGCCTCAGCTTCCCGAGTGCTGGGATTACAGCCGTGAGCCCCCACACCCGGCTACCTCTCCTGTTCTTATAATTGAAAATAACATCTCAACCCTCAAATTTATATCTTCACTCCAAGTCTTGCCTGAATCCTATTCCTATACTCAATTTTCTTTTTAACAACTGCCCTAAATATTTTACTAGCCTATAAAACTTAACTATTCTGTCAAACTGAACTGTTATTTTCTTCTTCTCTGTTTTCCCCATCTCAGGAATCATCCTCATATGGTTGTTTAAGCTAGGCATTTGAAAATTATCCTTGGTTCTTACCTTTTCCTTATCCTCAAATCCAACCCATAAAAAAATTCTATCTTATTTCCCAAAATATACGTAAGATTTGTTCACCTTATCTGTTGACCATCCTAGTCAACATTTCCAAATCATCTTACTGGGTGCTTTAATAGTTGCTAGCTATTTCTACCCTTTTTGTCTCCTACCCATTTATTCCTCATTTATAGCATCCAGACTTTTGCAAAATGTAAATTAGGTTCCATTTCTTTCTCACAACATTTATTGTCTTCTCTTGTACTTAAATAAAGTTCAGTCTTTATATAAAAGGCCTAACTTTGTCTGGCCCATGCCTACATTCTTAACTTCATCATAAACACTGTGTTCCAGGTACCAGGCCCTTGTTCAGTTCATTAGACAGGTCAGACTTTCCTACCCTCCAGCTTCTGGAAATGCTATCCTTACTGCTTACAAGCCTTCCCCAAACTAACCTGGCTGCCTCTTTCAGCTCTCCACCACAGTAGTTATTGTCAAGGTTATCATTATAACAATGACACTGACACATGAAGTGCCTCTTCTTCCTATTCATGTGGCAAATTTCCAGTTTCCCTAGTAGACTGTATTTACATTTTCATATCCCTGAAGCCTAGTATAGTGATTGACTTCTGAAGTTGTAACCCAGCTCCTCACGAGTGTAACAGAAACTAAGAGCATCAAGAGATAGGAGTTTAAGGCTTGAAATTGGCAATAATATGCTGATAAAATTCTTCTGACCATAGGCTGAGGGTATAGCTTGGTGGAGCACTTCTCTTACAGGTGAGACCATATATTCCATCCACAATACCACACACACAAAAATCTTCTGATCTTCTAACAGTTTCCTAAACTGTTCTACCTATGTCATATAATCTCTGAGGTCTCTAACTCTTACGTGTTTTTTTTTTTAATTACTCAAGCTGTATTTCCTCCAGCATCTCTCTGTGGGTTGCAAAACTCATTAAATGAGGTACAAGGTCTTCCATTATGAAGCGTGTCAAACCTAAACAAAAGTATAAGATAGTATAATAAACATCGAACTCAAACGACTACCAACTCAGTTATCTTTGAGAGCTTTTATTTCATTCCTATCCCCATCCACTTTCTTTCTTCCTCTGCTTTGAAACAAATAACAGACATAGTATCATTTCACCCCTAATATTTTAGTATACTAAAGTAAGATTCTTAACTGCTAGCTGACATCCTTTCTGTTCTTCGATTGTTTGAAAAGTGAAGAGTTCACTGAAGGGCCTTCTGCTCTACCCACAAACCAGATAACTGGTATGAGTATTTTATTTCACTGCCTAACCGAACTAGGTAAGTTCTTCAGAGCATGGGGTAGGTGGGTTTACTTATAGCACCTGGCTCAGTGTCTGGTAATTAATAGAAGCTGAATGAAAATATCCACAGTGCTTTGCATTTTTAAATAGAACTTTATTCACATGAGTCTAGGGTCTTGTCTTACCTTGCTTCTGTTACTTTCCTACAATCGCTACAGAAATTTTCAAATGTTACTAAACCAGCTAGAAGGACCCTGGAGGGAATACCAAATTCTTCTCACCTCAGAAATAAAAGAACTCTCCCAGGTGAGGGCAAGAGTCCCAAATCTCGGGTGGGGCTGTGGGGCGGGGCTGCGTTCAGTCTCCGCCCACTGCCGCTCTCCGTCCCGCTCAACCAGGCTCTTCTTCCCGGCAACCCTAGCGGCCGTCCCGGCGCTCGTCAAGATGGCGGCGGACAGTGAGGTGAGTTTTCTGTTTCCTGCCTATCCTTGTCACTGAGTTCGCTCTTCCACGTCACCGCTCAAACCCTTTATTTTCCTTTCCTTCGCACAGCCCGAGTCCGAGGTATTTGAGATTACAGACTTCACCACTGCTTCGGAATGGGAAAGGTAAGTCGCATTTTTGGTTACCACCACTCTGGGCCCTGGCGTCCGTCCTCAGCTTTCCTAACCCAAACACAACACATGTGACGCCACTTCTGTAGGAAGAGTCAAACTGGTAGGCCCCGGGTCTTTGCTTCTTTCCTTCTCGGGTTAGCTACAGGGCTCTAACAGGTCTCGCGTCTGAGTAGACCTGCTCGCCGGCGTCAGAAAGCTGCGAGACTCCGGCTGTCACAAAAAGTTTTGTTTACTGTCAGATCACTCTGTACAGCGTTGTTCAGCCGGGAAAACTGTTTCCAAAGCCATCACTACTGCTTTTAGTTTCATTTCCATTTAGCTCATTTTCTTGTCAGTATGTTATATGCCGTACAGATAATTTGAGAGGACTAAGTTGAGAGCCATAACTCTTATCGTTTTTCCTTTAAAGAAGTATTTACTGAATGCCCATGTTTCAGATACAGTGTGGGAAATGAATTTAGGAATATGATGGTAAGTAACCGGATATGGTTCCTACTCATTGTATGTTTAGTTTGGTGGAAGAGACAAGCGTGACTCAAGTAATACAAATAAGTCTGTAATTAGAAGTTGATACAAGAGCAAGGAAGGAAAAAAAACTAAAGAGCCTATAACAGAAGAACTAAATATAGACAAAGGAGTCCGAAGTTGCTCTTCAGCTAAGATCTAGAGTTTTAAAATGTTAAGGAAAAAGTTACTGAAAAAAAAATTATTATTATTTTTTTTTTTTTTTGGTACAGGGATCGAACTCACGACCACGCACTTGCAAGGCAGGCACTTATGCTGCTGAGCTAAATCCCCAGCCCCTCTGAATCTTTCTAATTAAATCTCGATACTAGTATGGTGATACAATCAGAATTTTTTGCTAGTACTGATAAAATTCATTTAAGTATTTTAAGGTATTCTGAAAGCTATACTTATTTTTGTTATATAGCTGCATTGCCTCATAGTAAAATTTAAAATGTCTGTAAATCTACTGCCAGTATATAACTATCATAAATTTTTTGACATTTCTAATTTATTTGTATGTCATAGTTTGGATTAAACCATATTAATACTTATTTCTGTAGCTTCTTTTTTTCATTTAGCATGAACGTTTTCTTGTTTCCTCACATGTTCTTCAAAACAAATTTTAATGAGTGTTTGTTGTTCACTGAGTCAATGTGCCACTTGTTTGCTGCAAGGGAACCTTAAAGTAACGTACAATTTGTACCATTAGTACGTTGTATACCTAGTGCTTTGGATTTGTTTTGATTCTTGGAATAGAATCCGGGTTCTCTTGCATACTATGTAAGTTACCACCACTAAGCCATAATCCTAGCCTTGTATATATTTTATGTAAAACTTTTGCTAACTTATAACTATTTCTTCTTTTGTAATTGTATAAACTTCTGAGGTACTCATTTTCAAAACTAATAATTATTTGACTCAGTGCTCCAAAATGTGACTTAATGCTGCTTTTAATTTTAAAGAGGGATTAATGAAAAGTTTCAATGAAATCATAAATTCTAACTTACCATTATTATTACTATGTTAAAACAAATTTAAATACTAATTTGTAATGTTACTGAAGAAAAAGTATAGTTCCTTTGAACAGTTTGATTAGAAATACTCTAGCAATACTTCCCAGATGTTTTAGGAAGCAATATTGCATTAGATTACTTCATATTTAACTTACATAAGAAGTTAGCTTTTATTTACTGAAGTTGAGCATTATACTAATCAGAATTAAGTTCTTTTTGATCATTAAAGTTACAGAGTGACTAGTTTTTAAATCTCTTCATCCATTATTATTTAAAACTGACAAATTTACTTGCTGTGTCTTGTCAGCTATCCCTTAAAATTCGTTCTATTTAATAAGCAAAGTTCTCAATGTTTTGTTTTGGAAGAGGGAGGCAAATCAGAGAATTCTTAAATATATTTAAAAGAAAAGTTCTTTTAAATAGGTCAGTTATGGTAATGATGGAATATAATTAGTAATTTCATAATTGTCTTTAAAAGTATCATTTTAATTTGTCAATTTCTACTTCTCTCTGTCCCAAATTTATTACATCATTTTAACAGGGATATTTGTTACTAGTTTACTTATTTTTTTAAAATTTATATTTTTAGGCAGGCTCTTGTTGTATAAGCAGTGGACTTAAATGAATTAAAATTTTAAAAATTCATGAGCTGAATTTTTGCTTTTACTTCATATCCCTACTTTAGGCTAGTGATGTTAAAAATACTGAGTCTTCTTTAATCAAGATGTTAAAATACAGCCAGGTGTGGTGGTGCACTTCTGTAGTCTCAGCACTTGGGAGGTTGAGGAAGGATCCTGCCATACATAATGAGTTCAAGGATATCCTGAATTATGTAAGTGAGACCCTGTTTAAAAATAAAAGATGTAAGAATATGAAACATACCTTTTTAAAAAAACTGTACAGCCGGGCATGGTAGTGCACATCTGTAATCTCAGCACTCTGGAGGCTAAGGCAGGAGGATCATTGCAAGTTCAAAACTAATGTGGATTACAAAGTGAGCTCAAGGCCAGCCTGAACTACATAGTGAGACCCTGTCTCAAAAAATAAAAAGAAAAGAAATTGTACTAATAGGAAAAATTGTGCATTTACATATTTAGAAAGTTTGTCTCTTTTTTTTCTAGGTTTATTTCCAAAGTTGAAGAAGTCTTGAATGACTGGAAACTGATTGGAACCTCTTTGGGAAGGCCACTTGAAAAGGTCAGGTTTATTTGCTTGTGGATCTGAATTGTTAATTACTTTGAAATCTCTGTTATTTTAACCCCTTTATTATACTTGGCACACTTGAATTAAATGTTTAATTTTAAAAATTATGTATAATCTGTAATCATCAAAAAGCATGCACAAATTGGATGTGAATTTGTGACAGATGATATCCATAAGACAATTTTGGACCACTGTGGTCTGAGTGTCAGATATTCAGTATAGAGCTGGAGATTGATAAACTGGAATTGATGGCTTAACCCAGCTAACTAGCTGAACTGGACCATTTAAAAGAAGTACAGGCTAGAAATCAAGACTAATTATCCTGATTCAGCAAACAAAAAAAATCCAGTTATACTCTTAAAAGAATTGTCAGCTATAAAATCTTGATACCAAACTTTGTATGCATGTTTTAAGCCTGTTGCTGTTGAGCAAAAAGAGACTTAAGAACTGCATTTACTCTACTGTAAATAAGACTATGGCCATGGTACAAGAACTACAAAAGCAAATAGATATGGAGCTGTTGCCACTGATGAAAAAAGAAAAACCTGACAGAGCAGTTAAAATCTCACTTGCCACTTATGAAGAAATGGAATTGCAAAAGAAAACTCTAATGAACAAGAGAGTAATTCTGGAGAATGGGAACTCTAATGAAGAAGAAATTCCAGAAAAATGTAGGAAAATGTCTTGTTAACAGTTCATGAGTAGAAGTGAGGGAGGTGGTAAAGGAACAGGAGGTTTGGCTTGAGTGACAGGGTCATGATGCCTTTCATAAGAGGATTACAAAGAGCAGATACTAATAAAATTCAGCCAAAGAATGGAATGGAAATAAAAAGTTTTAAATATATATAATTTAAATTTAAATACATATAACTATGATTAATTTTGTAATTTATAATATATATACTTAGTTTTGTGATATATATATATATAAAAATATACTTAGTTTTGTACTTTTAGATAAGGAAGTCCCTTACTAATTTGCATCTTTTTTTTTTTGTATTGTTGGGATAACAAGAATGTTTGTACATTAAAAAAACTATAAAATTTTTTGAAAAAATAAGGTTATAAGTATATATAAATAAATATTCTTGCTGAGTGACTTATTGTTTCTTCTGATACTTTCTCTTTTGATACTTTGGAATATTAAAAAATCTTTTAAAAAATTTAGTTGGTCAGAAATTACATCATCTGGGGTATTGTTTAATGAGAAAGAATCTTGGTTTGCAACTCACATGCTTTAATTAACAGGTAAATTGAGTAAAATTTTTACTCAGTTTTTATATTATATGGTTCCCATACCAATAATTCCTGTTGCCCCTTTTTAGCTTAAATACGTTTTACGTAGAATGAAAACCTTTTTCTCTAAAGTTGTGTTGGAGCTTTTCTTTTTTAAAAAAATTTATTGGTATAATTTAGATATACATAATGACCACATTTGTCATAGGGAATTTGTACCTATATAATACATTTTGACTCCTCTTTTGCCCGGACTTCTCCCTTCAAGGCCTTTAACCCTTCATCCCCTCCTTATTTACAAAGCTTTGTTGCTGTTTACTCTTCTTTTATTTTTTTCTTTTCCCTTTCCCCCTTCTCCTTCGCTAGTTCCTCTTTCCTTTTGAACAATTTCTTCCTATTTCACAGTATCTATTGTACATTTTGGTCGTTATTTACTCTTTTATTTCTTACACCAGGGAAACAGTGTGATATTTATACATGTGTGTCTAATTTTTTTCATGTCGGGTGTAGTCTCAAGAAATATCCATTTACCTAGAAATGCCTTGAGTTTATCCTTATGACTGAATAGTACTCCATTGTATTAAAAAACATCTTTTTTTATTCATTCCTTGGTTGATGGGCATTTGACTTTTTTCCAAGATTTAGCTTTTACATACTGTGTCACTACAAACATGGGTGGGCACATATTATTGTGGTATGTTTTTAATTCTTCTGGGAATTACTCACAAGAGTAATAGCTGGGTCTTTGTTTTTTTTTTTAATGCTATTGTAAAAGGTGTGGTTTCCTTAAATTCTCTGTCAGTATACTTGTTTTTGTACAAGAATGGTATTGTTGGGACTGGGGATTTAGTTTAGTGGCTTAAGTGCCTGCCTGGCAAGTGCGAGGTTATGAATTCAATTGCCAGTATTGGTTTTTGAGTATTGACTTTGTATCCAGGTATGCTACTGAATTTGGATATTAAATCTGGAAGTCTTGGGGCTGGGGATTTAGCTCAGTGGTGTAAGCACCTGCCTGTCAAGTGTGAGGTCATGAGTTCGATCCCTGGTACCAAAAAAAAAAAAAAAAAAAAAAAAAAATCTAGAAGTCTTTTGGTGGAGTTTTTGGAGTCTTGTAGAGTATCATGTAGTCTGCAAATAATGATAATTTTATTTCTTCCTTTCCTATCCTTTTATTTCTTTTTCTTGTCTAATTGGTCTAGCTACCATTTCCAGAACTACATTGAATAGGAGTGGTGATAGCAGATATCCTTTTCCTGTTGTTGAGTTTAGAGTGAAACTTTTTGATCATTTAATATGATTGTTGTCTGTTGGTTTGTCATAAATGACTTTTAACAGATTGAGATAAAGACTTTCTATTCCATTTTTCTGTAGGGTTTTTTAAATCATTAATGGGTGTTGAACTTCATCAAATGCTTTTTCTATGTCTGTGAGATGATCATGTGATATTTATCCTTTGTTAATATGGTATTTTATTACATTTATTGATTTATGTGTGTTGAACTGTCTCTACAGCTGTGGCATGAATCCTACTTGGTCATGGTATATAATCATTTTGATAATTTGCTGCATTCTGTTTGGGAGTATCTTATTGAGGATTTTTGAGTCTGTGTTTATTAGGGAGATTGGCCTGTAGTTTTCCTTTCTTGGGTTCTTCTTTGGTTTTGGTATCAAGGTAATGCTTGCTTCCAGGAATGATTTTGGGAGTATTACTTCCCTTACAGTTTCACTAAAGAGTTTCAGTAGTACATTAGATCTTCTCTAAATATCTTGTAGAATTCAGCAGTGATTCTATCAGGACCTGGGCTTTTCTTTGTTAGTAAGTTTTTAATTACATATTGAATTTTAATGAGTGATACTGGGTTATTTAGAATTTTTATATTTTCTTCATTTTAGTTTTAGCAATTCATATATATCTAGGAATCTGTTCATTCTTCTGTGTTTTCCATCTTATTACTGTACAGGTTCTCAAAGTAGATACTGATGATCATCTGATTTCTGCAGGATCTGTTGTGATTTCATCCTTTTTATTCCTAATTGCAGGAATTTGAGTCCTTCCTTCCTTGCTTCCTTTGATTCATTGTTTCCTTTTGTGAGGGGATTACTGGGAATGGAACTCGGGGCCTCCTGCTTACCAGGCAGGTGCTGTGTTGCTGAGCTGTCCTCAGCCCCTTGTATTGTTTTCTTTGTCTCAGTTGCAGTAATTTCTACTCTGATTGTTATAATTTTCTCCCTTTTACTTGCTTTGGGTTTGATTTGTTTATCTTTTTCTAGAAGTTTGAGGTTTAGCATTAGATTATTTGAGCTCATTCTGTTTTCCTGATTAGAACTGACCACTGCTTTCATACCATAAGTTATGTTGTATTGCCATTATCATTTAATTGTAGATACTGTGTAATTTCTTCTTTAATTTCCTCTGTGACCATTGGTTGTTCAGGAGGATGTTAATTTTCATGTATTCGTATAGTTTTTGTGGTTTTATTTGCAGTTGATTTTCATCTTCATTGCAGTATGGCCATATAACATGTGTGAGATCGTTTTCAGTTCCTTTGCATTTACTTAAGCATGTTCTATGGGCTAGTATATGGTCTATTTTGGAGAATGTCTTATGTGCAACTGAGAAGAATGTCCTCTGATGCTGTGGGATGGAACACTGTAGACATCTACCAGATCCATTTGTTCACTGATTTAGTTTAGCTCTGATATTTCTTTGTTGAAAAAATTTTTTCCAGTTAATCTATTTGTGACAGTAGGATATTAAGGTCCCCCATTACAACTGTGTTAGCACTTGATTTTTTTCATGTCTGTTAATATTTGTTTTATGTAGTTGGGTTCACTGATTATGGTACATACATATTTATGATTGTTACCTACTCTTCTTGGAGTTTTCTCTTAACAAGTGTGTAGTGATACTGTCTCTTTTGATAAGTCTTGGCTTGAAGTTCACATTGTTGGCAAATAGAATAGCTACCCCTTCTTTTTTTGTGGATCCTGTCACCTGGAGTATTGTTTCTCATCCTTTTACTTTCATTATATTAGTTTCTTTTTGCATTAAATGTTTCTTATATGTAGCATATTGTTGGATTTTGCTTCTTCATTATGCCAGTCTGTTTCTTTTGATTGGTGAATTGAGATCATTTACATTGATTGTTATAACTGGTATGTATTAGCTTATAGTTCTCATATTATTTTCCTGTTGTGTTGTTGGTACCCTTTCTTTTCTGTTTTATTACTTGCCCTGCCTGGTGGGTTGTGTTGGTATTCTTGGAATTGTAATCTTGGTATCTCTTTCTAAAATATTCTTCAGAGCATTTTGAATAGCTGGTTTGGTGGTCATGAATTTCTTTAGTTGTTCTTTTTCATGGAAGTATCTTATTTTTGCATTGATTTTGAAAGATAGTTTTGTAAAGTATATCAATCTTAGTTGGAGGTTGTTTTCTTTTAGGGCTTGACATACTTTACTCCAAACTCCTTGATTTGAGGTTTTGTGTTGAGAAGCTTGTTGTGATTCTGATTGGCTTTTGCTTTTTTTCCCCCCAAATCCATTTTATTCAAACAAAAAAGAAAAAAAGAAGAAAAACCACAACAAAATTACAAAGCACATCAGTTGGGGGTAACAATGAAACATACATTGCACATTGTCATTCCCAAATCATTCACCCAGAACACAAGACATCTGCCTTCAATTGTCCAAACAATACCAGTACAAATCTTTCTCTTCTGCAGACTCAAGAGAAATCAGTAGTATAACTATTTTAACTGTTTTTATATACATATGCATACACATATACATGTCTGTTGTTTCAGCTTGTCACAGTAATAAAACAATATGACATTTACACATGTGTGCCTTATTTCACTAAGGAGTATGTTCTCAAGGTGCATCCATTTACCTTTAAAGTGTCAAGTTTATCATTTATGGCTGAGTAGTACTCCATTATATAAAAAAAGCACCTTTTTTATCCATCCCTAAGTCGGTGGGCAATTAGGTTGTTTACAAGATCTGGCTATTATAAACTGTTCTGCTATAAATGTGAGTACACATAAATCACTGTGGTATGATGTTTTTAATTTTGGGGGGAAGATACCCAGGATGAGAATAACAGGGTTGAGTGGGACCTCCAACCCTAGTTTTTTGAGGAATCTCTACAGTGATTTCCATAGTGGTTGCACCAGTCTGCATTCCCACCAACAGTGGAGAAGGGTTCCTTTTTCTCCACAGCCCCCTCCAGCAGTTATTATTTAATGTCTTGATAGTAGCCATTCTTTCTGGGGTGAGGTGGAATCTCAGTGTTGTTTTAATTTGCATCTCTCAAATGACCATTGATGTTGAACATTTTTTTCACATATTTATTTGCTGTCTGTAATTCTTCATCTGAGATGTATGTATTCATCTCAGATGCCCACTTTTTGATTGGGTCTTTAAATCTGGAGGACTGATTTTTTTTGTTTTTTGTTTTTAGTTCTTTATATATTCTCAACAGTAACCCTTTGAGGAATAGCTGGCAAACATTTTCTCCCATGTTGTGGATAGTCTCTTCACTCTATTGGTCTTTTCTCTTGAGCAAAGGCTTTTTAGTAGGATGAAATCCCAGTTGTTGATTCTTTGTGATAGTTCCTTTGCAATCTGGGTTTTGTTTTCATAAAGTCTTTGCCTTCAAGAGTACCTGCTCTGTCTTCTAGCAAATTTAATGTTTCTGTTTTAATATTAAGATCTTTAGTCCATTCTGATTTTAATTTAGTGCATGGTGAAAGATATGAGTCTAGTTTTAATCTTCACCATGTGTAGAGCCAGTTTTTCCCACACACCAGTAGGGTTGGGGTCTGGCTTTTCAGCCTCCTAGGGGCTCATTCATGGTGCTGCTTCCCAGACTGGGTTTGCTTGCTCGCTCATAGGTCTTTCCTTCTCTCTACCCCTGGTCCACAAATGGCCTACTAACTCACTTCTAAAGGATAAAAGATGACAGAATTAATGAAGTCACTTCTGATTTGTACAGTTCTGTTGTGCAGTTGCTCGCTCACAAGCAAGCCAGCTCCCACATTCTGAGCAGTCTTGCACAGAGGCCCACAGGGCAGGAAACGGGGCTGGGGCAGTAGTCACACAGAACTGCAGCCTTGGTCCCACAGCCCTGACTCCAATTAATGTTAAATTATTATTATTTGTCTCATCTAACAGCTGCTGGATTGATTTCTCGTGGTTCCTTGTTAGTTTTGAGAAATCTTTCTTTTTCTGGTCGCTAACTGCAAGCATGTCTTCAGTATCTGAGATCCTGTCTTCACTTTGGCCTAATCTACTTCAAATACTTACAATGGAGTTTTTATTCTCCTGGATATCTGCTTAAATCTGCTTTATGGGTTCCATTTTTTTTCTATGCTGTGGTTCCATAATTCACTTAAACTCATGTATTTTTTTTCCCTGTGTCTGCTCTACCATCAATAAGCATGGTGTGTATTTTGGTAATCTCTGTAGTTATTTGAGAGATTATTTCTGATTTCATTTTTTCCAGAGCCTCATTCAGTTGCTTTGTTGTTACCACTTTGGAGAGACCTGGTGGGGGGCTTTTGGGTTGTCCAATCTCATTGCCCCCTGTGTTTGCCTTTGGTGAACTGGATGTCTGAGGTTGCATTTTGTTTAAGTGTCTTCTCATCTCTTTTCTTTTTTAGTTTAATTCTTGGGGTGATGTTTGTAAGTTGCCTATGGTAGGTTACTTTATTTGTGATATTTAGGACATTTAGGTGATGATTACTTCTGTAAGGTGTAGCTGGGTTTTGGGTCTGTTGAAAGATCTTAACTCTTTAATTGGCTTTCCTTTATAGGTGATTTGTTTCTTTTTTCTGACCGCTTTTAATATTCTGTCTTGTGCTGAATTTCTGGAATCTTGATTATTATATATGCCTTGGATTTGTTTTGGTCATGGCTATTAGTAGTTCTGTATGCCTCACTTATGTTTGGAAAGTTGTCTGCCATTACTTCTGTAAAAAGGATTTTATGGCATTTGTAGTACTATCTCATTGACTCTACTCAGTCTTAAGTCTTTCATTTTGATCTTTTTTTTCTGACATATATAGATATATATATATCTATATATCTATATATGATACATCTTAGTTCCTTTTTTTTCATCTCTTCCCTCCAATCCACCTTTTGAGCCCCTTCCTTTTTCTGGTTCATTTTGCAATATGGATTATTTACATTTTTGTGTGAAGTTGGTATATGTAAATGATATATCCTAATTTCTTTTTCTTTTCCTCCTTCTACCTTCCATTTCTTGATCCCCTCCTTTTTTGGGGAGGGGGTACCATGAATTGAACTGATGACCTTACGCTTGCCAGGCAAGCGCTTATACTGCTGAGCTATATCTCAGATCCCCTCCCCTTTGAAAGAGATATATTTCTGTGCTTCCTATTATCTGCCTTTTATTTTGCGCTTTACAATTTGAATTTCTCATATAAGAGAAACTATGTGATATTTAAGCTTGTGTGTCTGAATTCATTTAACATTATGGTCTCAGAGTGTATCCATTTTGCTGCAAATGACTTGTTTGTCCTTATGAAAAAGTAGTACTCTGTTGTGTTTAAATATCACATTTTTAAAATCTATACATCTGTTCATGTACATATAAGTTGCCTCCAAGATTTTCCCATTATGAACTGTGCTGCTGTAAACATGGATGTCTTAATTACTTTCCTCTTGTTGCTGAGACAAAATACTTGATGCCCAAGATTAAAGAAGGAGAGATTTATTTAGCTTAGTTTGTGGTGGTTTCAGTCCATAATCAATTGGCTCCAAGTCATGGTGGCATGGCAGAGGGCTAACAGTCCATGGTGGCAGAAGACAGCAACAGCAACAAGAGCCAAAAGGGGAGAAGAGAGTAAACTTCTTTCCCTCCCTTATATTGTATGTAGCACTCAAACCCTTAATTGCAGCATTAGACCACGAATCAATCACAGACTCTTAAAAGCCCACCTCATTACTACTGCATGAGGCTTTTTTGTGTGTGTGTGTGCTGGGGATCGAACTCACGACCTCGCATTTGCCAAGCAGGAACTTAGGCCGCTGAGCTAAACTTCTGGCCCCTTCATGAGGCTTTGAGGACATCTAGACACAAACCATAACAATGAGTCTGCATGTATTACTACAATATGATGTCTTTAACTCTTTTGGTAAGAGACCTAGGAGGGGAATAGCTAGGTCAAATGGAATTTCTGATTTCAATTTTTGGGTTTGTTTTGTTTGTTTGTTTGTACCAGGGATCAAACTCATGACCTCCCACTTGCCAGGCAGGTGCTTACACCACTGAGCTAAATCCCTGGCTGGGTTTGTTTGTTTTCGAGTAGTCTCTCTACTGATTTCCATAGTGGTTTTGCTATAATACTAGTTTACATTCCCAACAGTAGTGTAGAACGGTTTGTTCTCTTCCTTAGCCAGCATTTGTTACTTGATTTCTTGGTGGTGACCATTCTGTCTGGAGTAAAATGGAATCTCATTTTACTTCCTTTTTTTGAATGACTAGTGATGTTGAGGATTTGTCCGTATATTTATTGACCATTTGTATTTCTTTAAAAGAAGCAAGCAGCACAATTAAAAGACAACCTACACAATGGGAAAAAATTGTGCCAGCTAGTCCTCAAAGAACCAATATCTAGAATATGTAAAGAGCTGAGAAATAATAAAAATTTCTCCCCAAGTAAAACAATTGATCAAAAAATGGGCCAATGAAATGAATAGACTTCATGTTTTATGTTACATTCTTTTGAAATAAAATTGATGTTTTTATTATAATTTAGTTTTAACTCAATAATAATTTAACTGCAGTTTATACCTGTTAAAAATTCTAAACCAGGCACGATGACTCAAACCTGTAATCCCGGCATTTGGGAGGCTGAGGCAGGAGGATCACCATGAGTTGAAGGCTACCCTGGGTTATGTAGTGAGTTCAAGGCTAGCCTGATCTATGTAGTGAGACTCTGTCTCAAAAGAATAGAATTCAAAATACTCAGTTTTTAGTTATATGGGAGTGATAGCTATCAAAAACTACTATGGTTTTTTTCCTTTACCTATGTGAATATAAACAAAATAATAAACATTATAGAAATTATACATCATTTAAGATTTGGTGGAGTATATAAAATAAACTGATTTTCTATATTAAAATACTTTAATTCTTTTAACATACTTGAGCTCTAACCCCTAGCCTCATGCTTGGTAGGTAAATATTCTAGCACTGAACTGTATCCTCAATCCTTTTTATTTTTTTTGAGACTGGTTCTTGCTAACTTGTCCAGGCTCATCTCAAACCTTCAGCTCTTCTCCCTTCGCCTTCCAAGTAGCAATGATTATAAATGTGTTTTACCATGCCCAGCTAAATTTTTGAATAAAGAGAAAATACCAAGTTCTGCCCTATTCTACTTGGAACAAATACTTGACAGCATGTATACAGATTCTAGTAAGATTAAAGGCAAAATAATTTGCATTAGCCAGACGGGGAAAAGATTTGTATTAAAAAAAGAGAGCTTAACCAGGTGCTTATGATCTCTGATACCACATTCTTTAATTCTTTCAGTTATACATATTTACTGAATACTTGCTATGTGCCAGATGGAAGAAGTAGTGAACAGAATAAGATCTTTGCAGCTACTGAAGGTAAATTCTAGTAAGGAGATGAGTTAAAGAAATAAATAAGATTAAAATACTAGATGCTATGTTCAGTTTTAGGATTTAAATGGTTAATGTGTTTACAGTAGATAGCTTAGGCTAAAGACATGTTACATCCAGCCCATTTTTTGTTAGACCTAGTTAGTAGTACATGGACAGATAAGGAAAAAGGAGCAGATTTCAAGATGAGCTATAAGTATAATGAATAAGAGTAAAGTATAAATGACAGGGATTATTTGGCATAGAAAAAAATATATAGATAATTCCTTAAGAGATTTTAAATTATGTGAAGAATAGTGATTTAACAATTTTTGTCTTCCACTGAGAGAGAATTGAAACTTTCTAAAAAAAATTTCTAATAATAGAAAATTTCAAAAAACATATCAAGTTAAAGTAATGAACTCTGTTTCTCCATCACTTTGTTTTGCTTTGTTTTGTTTTGTTTTATTTTATTCTTTGAGACCGGGTCTCTCTATGTATTTGAGGCTAGCTTTGAACTCACTATGTAGCCCAGACTGCCCAGACTGAACTTGCAGTGATCTTCCTGCCTCAGCCTCCTGAGTGCTGGAATTACAGGCATTCATCACCACACCCAGCTCACATTGATGTATTTTATACTCCTACCGAATTATAGGACATTTTTGTCATTTAAGAAAAATCTCTTAGTAATGCTTTCCTGTTAATCTTTTCTCCAGTTATTTGCTGGTTTGTTTTTGTGTTTTAAACCATAGATTACTTCTCTTTGTGCTGTAATTTAATCTACAGCTGTCCCTTAGGTTTTTGTTGTGGAAGATTCCATGATTTTCCTCAAATACCAAAATTTGTAAATGGCCAAGTCCCTTATATAAAATTGTAATGGTATATGCATATTCTTCTGTGTACTTTTAAATTATACCTAGATTATTATAGTACCTAATACAATATAAATAATCATTATATTCATGACAGTAAAATTCCTGTGTATATATTCAATACAGATGATTTTTTCCTTAAGTTTGGTCAAATCCATAACCGCAAAAGCACAGGTCCTGTTTTATATGGTATACAGTATGTTCTCTTATACCTAGCTTTTTTTGCCTCTACTACTGGAAATTAAATTCATGGCCTTTATATTCAGTTATATCTCCAGTTCTTTATTTTTTATTTTCAAACAAGGTCTCACTAAGTTGCCAAGTTGCCCAGGTAAGGTACAAACTTGAGATCCTCCTACCTCAGTCTCCTAGTGTGCTGAGATTACAGGTATGTGCTACACACCTGGCTTACTAACATCTTTTGTCTATTGTGAAAAATGCTATGTGAACACAAGTATGCAAATAATCTTGAGTTTCTACTTCCAGTTTTGTTAGTTTTATATTCAAAAAGTAGAATTGCTGAATCATTTAATGATTCTGTTTTTAATTTTGGGATAACAGCCATGAATTCAAGCTTAATGATGTACCCCCTCCCTGATTTAAAAATTTTTTTTTCGTTTTAAAGATAGTAAAATACAACAGAACAATACAGAACAAAGCAAATCAGGACAATGCAGTGAGATTGATATAGAACTTCATAGCAGGATATGGGGAAAACACTAATAGGTATATCTTGTTTGCTTCACAATAGTTGTCCATTCCATCAGGTATAGCAAAATCAAACCAAAAACAGAATATTATAAAACCTGTCAAGACAGAATATTGAATAGAGCAAAACAGTTAATCAGAACAAAGTAAAACAGTGAGAACAATATTGGATTTCAAAGACAAGATAGAAGGAAATCCCCCCATATTTGCTATATTGTATACTGTCATCCTCCCAAGAGATGCTCAGACCACTGGCCTCAGGCCTGCAAAATCAACCAAACAACACAAGCATTTAGTTGCTTTAATTACCTTAGTTGCCATCAACTCAGCAGGCATGGTATTTGATTTTCAGCCCACGTGCTAGCAGGCCCAAGGGAGGTGCTGTCTGATTTTTCTCTCCCTGGAACCCATGGCTTACCAGACCGGTTAGCTAGTTGGCACCTTGGTGGCTTCTCCCTGTTCCAGAATAGCCGATTCTTGAGAGACTCTGGCTTTTCCCTCCCTGAAACCTGTGCGGCTCACCGGCAAGGCTGGCTAGTTGATTTCTTGGTGGCTTCTCCCAGTCCCAGCAGTCCCTCTCCCTGATTTTTTAAAGATGGTGTTTTTGTTGGCTTCTGCTCTCTACACTTTCTAATAAGAAAGTATATAACAGTTTATGTTTCTGTTCTACTTAGGTGTTTTCCTCTCTGGTTGCTTTCAAGATGTTTTTCTTTAAAAAAGAAAAACATGTTCTGTTTTAAACTGAGTGCCATGTACATAGGTATATTTTATTCTGTGTTTTTTTCATTTGGACTTTTATTGATATTCTTTACTGTTTTTTGGTGCATGAAGGTATATTTCTGTTTGACCTGAATACTTCCCCAAAGGTAGGTCTCTGAGGTTCTGCTCTCCTAAGTCTTTGTTTCTCTACTTTTTCAGGTTGGATACTTGCTTTTGATATTGAGTTCATTTGCAATTTCTCCTGGTGTTTCAAACTTGCTATAAGCTTCTCTGGTATATTTTTCAATTCAGTTATTGTAATTTATAGGTCTAGAATTTCTGTTTGGTTCTTACATTATCTAGATCTCTGAGATTGCTCATATTCAAATTTGTTTTCAAAATGTTCCTTTAAAATTTATTATAGTAAAAGACACATTGCCATTAATCTTCCTTGATAATACACACTTAGCTTATTTTTTTCTTGCCACCTTCAGAAGTCGTTTTTGCACTTTTATTTTTTGGTATTAATTTAAAAAGATTTCTCTCCATTAAAAATTATTCATATATGCACAGTATTTGTAAATCCACAATTGTACTAAGTTGCATTTAATTAATTTTAAATTCCAATTGTCTTTCTTCCTAACTTAAACAAATAGAGAAAAAAAAGGCAACCTAATAAAGGGGGATATCTTATGGCAAGTTATTTTCCAAGATCCTGACTTTTTCCTTCCAACAACTATTAAGTTTCACATTCCTTACTTTTTTATTTTCTCTTAGAATTTTAAAGGTCTGCTGGTATTTTGGTAATTCTGCTGGAATTAGTTTAGACTTCCTGCAAATACTGTTTTTGAGTGGACTGTGGCTATTTTTGCTTTTTTTTTAAGTACATATTTATAGTATATAATGTTTATATTCCTTGTAGGGAGTAAATACATATGCTAATTCCTTTTTAAAATCTCCTTTCCTTTCCCTTCCACCACCTTCCATCACTCTCTTGATTATTTATTTATTTATTTATTTATTTTTGTGCATGTTATCAAGGGCTTAATTGTCCATTAGTTTCTAGTTATTGCTGAAAGTCTAAATCAGGATCTTGTTTCTTCTGTTCTTTGTAATTGTGGCCATTCTTTTTATTACTTTCCTAGTTTTCTTACATAATTATACACAAGTGACACTGACTACTATCTTGGATGATATTATGTGCCTCGATCTGATTAATATTTGAGATTATGTTTGTTGACAAGACCTGTGTCCTGTGTACTGTTTATTTTATTTTACTTATTTATTTTGGTTTTTTGAGACAGAGTTTTGCTGTGTATTTTAGACTGGCCTTGAACTCTCCATGCATCCCAAACTTTCCCTCTTCCC
>PVLA01013545.1:23085-36371 GCA_004027455.1 Hydrochoerus hydrochaeris
TTTTTTTTTTTTTTTTTTTTTTTTTTTTTTTTTTTTTTTTTTTTTTTTTTTTTTTTTTCTTTTGAGACAAGATCTCTCTCTGTAGCCCATATTGGCCATCAACTCACTATGTAGCCCAGGCTGGCCTCAAACTCTCAGTGATCCTACCTCTGTCTCCTTAGTGCTGGAATTATGGGTGTGTGCCACCACGCCCAGCAAAAAGATAAACATTTGATATATAGTAAAATATCCTTAGGATGTTTTAAAAATATGGTTCAATTTAATTTAGACTTGTAGATACCTTGTCATTAATACACATAAAACAGTAAGATAGAGCCATGAAAACATTTCTTAATGCTTAGTAATTCACAGAATCATTGTGTGTATATTTTGTTTAATTTGGGGTCTATCTTGGAATATTGCTTGTTTGTTATTTTCTGCCTCATAGTACTGCTGTGCTACAAATAACTATTTACTTCTCCACTGGAAACAACAACTGAGAAAAATCATTTTTTAAGAGGTACAAAAGTAAGGGACTCTTTGGAACAGAAAATGTTTTCCATTTAAGAAGTTGGTTTTCAGATTTTGAGAGCTTAAAATATCAAACCTTGAGAAAAAAGCTTGAAGCCTCTTTTTAGGAAATAAGTGCTACAAATATCATATCATTTAAATTGATTCTTTCTACTACTTTATGAAGCTGTATGTTGTAATAGAGATATTATCAGTTTTGAGTTTTTTAATAATAAATTTTACTGCCATGTATTTTTTTCTAGTTTTTAAAATTTATAAAATATTTAATCACTTTTTAAGTTATCAGTAGAAATTCTGTTATTGGTAAAGAAATTTTTATGTATATGTGAAGAGCCATGAGATTTACTATGTATTCATGATTTTATATAGTGACTCATAGGAAAATTATTTGAAAATTAAAATTTTTAAGGCTTGCAATAGTTAATGTCCTAGAAGACTTTTTTCATTGTGATAAATCATTTATATTCTCTTTCTGCTTTATGTAGAGAGTAGCTATAGTGTGAAACTCCTATAGATTAATGGACAGAAAAGGAAAAAAAACTCCCCTGTTGTTAATAAACATAATAGTAACTATTGAATACTATAAGGTGGATGTTTTTCCATTTTATTGTTAAATACAGGGTATATTTACTTCTGGCACATGGGAAGAGAAATCAGATGAAATTTCATTTGCTGATTTCAAGTTTTCTATCACTCATCATTATCTTGTACAAGAGTCCACTGATAAAGAAGGGAAAGATGAAGTATTGGAAGGTAAGTTTTTATAAAGTTTTGTGATTATAATTTTGAATTATGAATTTGTGCCTGAAACCACAGATGGTATCAAATCCTACAAGGCACTATTTTTTAAACAAAATAAATCTATGATAAGTTGCAATTTATAAACTGAGCAGAGTAAGAGATTGCCAATTACTAATAAAAGAATATAGCACTATATGATAAAAATTAACACTTAAGAATTATTTCTGGAATTTTCCATTTGATATTTTTGGACTACATTTGATAACTGAATCTGTGGAAAGCAAATCTGTGGATAAGGCAGCACTACTCTGTCCTTCCATATTTATTTAGAAAATAGACATGCAGCTCATGTTAAAAGTTTATTTGGTTAAAGAAGATTATCATTTGTAAGTATAGTCCTGCCTTGTGTAAGAATAGCGTTGTGTGACCGTTTCTTTTTCTTTCTTAAGGTGATTTCTCCAAAATACAGAGAATACAAAAATAAACACTTGTATTTTAGAAAGCAAACACAAAAGATTGGTGTATATCCAAAATGTAGGTGTATATTCCTACATTTTGGATAATTAAGAACCTATACAAGTTTATTCCTGAGGGCTAACACATTACCTGTGTTAGAAAGCAAACACAAAAGATTGGTGTGTATCCAAAATGTAGGTGTATATTCCTACATTTTGGGTAATTAAGAACCTAAACAAGTTTATTCCTAAGGGCTAACACATCACTTGTCTCTATGAAAGAAAATTCTCAAAATTAACATGGTTTTCAGTGTTTCATATATCACTATTATATAAAAACCTAGAGACCAATAACATTAAAAAATAAGCTGAAAGACTTTGCAATTTTGCCCTAGTTGGCCAGATTTGTTTAATATAGTGTGTACACAAGGAAAATACACCCACTCTATAATTTCTTATAAAATAATCAGTAGATGTAGAAGATTTGGGAGGGAAAGAGAATTCAAAAAATCCTTTCTTTGGTAACTTTCATCTCAGAATTTTCAAAAAGGGACCACTTCCCTTCATACTCCTTTAAGCTTTGCACTACACAGAAAATTTTGTTTTCAAATCCACTCATGTAAATGCCTGTTTACTAGATATCTTGTTCCTATCCAACTTTGTGAGTCCCTTTAGTATTGATAGTCTCAGAACTTCTACTTCCAACAAATGTTATCAGTATTAAATGCTTTGTTGGAGAGCTCATAATTTGTTTTGCTCTTTTGTCCTCTAAGAAATCTAATAGTGTCTATTTTTTGTTGTTGTTGGAATTGTTTAGAATGTTACTTGGGCTGAATGTGATGGCATATGCCTGTAATCCTAGCACCCAGAAGTCTGGGGCAAGAGGATAATTGTGAGTTTTAGGTCAGCCTGGGCTATATAGTGAGTTAAGGACAAACCAACAAAAAAAGTACTTGACTATATTTCCACCAACTCTCATCAACACTTCATCATAGTAATTTTCAACTGTGCTCCTTAGTTCTTCGTCATTCATTGGTTCTGGTTTATTTACTTCACACATCTGGTCAACCATAAAATTTTCCTTATTCTAAGCTGTTAAAGTCTGTGACTTTAACAGAAGCAATGTAATGCTCACTGCTCATTGTAATATACTATGCGTTGTAACTGCAAGTAATAGCTGCCATTAGTTCACCTTGCTCCTTTTTCCTAGTGACAGTTTAAATGGTTAAATCGTTAAAGGAGGGTTGATCTTGTAAAGACCACCACTATAACAATCAAACTCCAAGCCACTAGCCACAAAGCACCTCAAATGAATAGTTATAATTTCAGGCGTTTTGTCAAACAACTCTTCATCTGGCTTCAGTGTAATGATGGCAGTTTTTACAGAAATATTTATCTTGTACAATCCTCTCCACTGAAGCAAATTGTGAATTTGCTCATCTCAGTGCCTTCATTTCTGTTTTTGGTGCTGGAGAAATTTCAAAGCTCTCCTCTACTTTGGAAATTGCATTTTCTTGTACTAGCACATTAATGTCCCCAAAGTCTTTTCTTTCCGTTAAAGACTTTCACACTCTAAGCAATGAGTCCTTAATACCAGATGACCTTGAAATAATTTTTTCACTAGCTCAGAACCAGTTTGTTTACCTTCATTAACATCCATAGGTTTACTATTAGGGAGATTCAGGTCAACAACCATTAGTTATGTTACCACTTTTGTGCTTCCCAAAGTCCTCTCCAAAATCATACTTACTGTCTTTAGATTGTCCTTTGGGTTCTTGGTTTGTGGTTAGTTTTCCTAGACTACAGAATTTAGAAGAAATGCTGGGAAGTTCTATTACAAGCTTTAACCAGTTTAACACTCTTTCTCATGTGTATCTGTGATCTCTTTTTCAGAAACACAGTGCTTACTTTATGGGAAGCCTCCAGTGTATTACCAGTAGCTTTTCTTTTTGAACTAGTTTGTCTCTGGTTCTCATCCAGTAATTGATGATCCATGGAAACTTGAACTTTTTTCTTCATATTACCAAATTCAGTGTCATGTTTTCTTTTTGTATTCTCTTTTGGGGATTTTTCATTATAGTTCTCAGAATTGCTCATTTTGTCCATCTCTGTGCTGTTAATTCTGTTCATTTCCTCTTTATGATGAGATTTTTCTTCTACCTCTGTAGATAATTCTGCCTCATTTTTAACTGGTTTTTTTTTTTTTTGGAGTTGGCATGCTTTTGAATGTTTCTCAAAATATACTGAAATGCCTCTTTGATCGTGTTGTAGATATTCTTCATATATAGGATTGAGTTCCTGGAACGTGTGAAGCAATTGTCTTGGCTGAGTAGCAAGTTTATCAGTGTATTTTTCTGGATGTAAGAGGAAACTAGCCTGAAGCTGTTTAGCTGAAATGGTTAAGGACTAAACTGTATATAAGTTAATAATTTGGGAAACAATCTTCTTTGCAATTTCCTTTGTCTTGATTGGCTTCATCCTTTAGCACCTTTTTCTTCTTTAAAATAGTATTAAGTAAGTGATTCACTCTAGATTTAAAACCAGTACAAAATTATAAGACCTGAAGTACACCATTAGGTGACTAATACTGCCAAGATTATTCGGTCCCACAAGTGACAGCAAGTTTTCTCTATTTATAAGTGAAAACTGTGCTGCTGGAGCAACTTAGTCAATTTCTGATCCTCTGTATTCAGAAACTTTTTCATTTTCTTGAGTCTGTAAAATCTAAGGTTCTCTTTAGTTTCCCTTTTTTTTCTGAAAAAACTTAAAAAGGAAAATCGTTTTCTCTTAGATGGAGTACTGAAAGCTCGTTACTTTCATTAGGAATGACACCAAGGATTTTCTTCTCAAATCTCAAGGAATTGACAAGAATTTATAGAGAGCAATTGTAAGCAGCAGTTTTATCTGGTCATAGCCTGACCCACATCTCACATGAAGCCACCAAGCCAGTGGGCACCAACATCCCTGTTGGTGCCCACCAGGAAGCTTGCAAGCTGCTATCCAACTAGAGGAACTTGTCATGATTTCCTCAGTGAGGAACCCTGGGCTTCTGCCCGTCCACACGATATTCCTACAAGTAAAACAGATAACACCTGTTTTCACAGTTATGAACCTGGACAGATAACACTGACCATACACATATAAGATAACTGTAGAGCAAAATAAAATAATTAGAATATGAATATGTGGCCTCGAAGAGTAAAAAGAAAAAGGAGATGTGGCAGTTGGCAGGAAGTCTAATAATAGCCCAAAGGATCTCTGAATCCAATGTTTTTCTTTTTTGTTTTTGAGACACAGTCTGGTTATGTAGTTTAGGCTGGGTTTAAACTGAACTCACTGTGTAGCCCAGCCTGGCCTCAAGTTTTAATCCTCCTGTTTTAGCCTCCCAAGTACAGGCAAGAGAGGCATGATCAATACATCTGGCTCAGAATCAAACATTCTGGTACTTACTAATGAAAGAAACTGTTTAAGATAGAGAAATTTTAGATGTTATTAATTTGAGGAAATACATGAACAAAAATGTTAAAATAAGGAGGTTTGTTTTGTTTTGTTTTTGAGACAGGGTCTCACTATGCAGTTCTGGCTGGCCTTGAGCTCATTTGTAGCCCAGCCTGGTTTCAAATTTGCAGTGATCCTCCTGCCTCAGCCTCCCAAGTGCTGGGATTATAGGAGTGCACCACCACGTCCAGTTTAATAAGGAGGTTTGGAGTTAATGTTTTTGACATAAACTGATCCAGAAGACTGTAGTATGCAAGAATAAGAAAAAAATAACTATTTAAGGTAGTTAAGGTGTTACTGTTTGTAAGTATATATTGTGCAGTTTATTTAGCTGTGACTGAAGTTGTAACTAATGTAAAAGTTACACACCATCAGCTTAGTTATTTTGAAATGTACAGTTAATACTTATCCAATGTCAGAAGATTAGCACTGGTCTTTTATTGGCCTGGACCTACTTATTGTTTTTAGTTAAGTGGAGTGTCAAATCATTAGTACTGTGCCATTTATTTTAGCCAATTAGCAAAATATAAATTTGCTAAGTAATTATAGTAACACAACAAAAGAAAATATTTTTATGCACAGATTTTCTTTATGCTTTAAATTTATGTATAGGTATAAAAATAATTCTAGATTTTATTATAAATTACAGTAAAAATGTTTAAAGATACAGGAGTTAGAAGTGGAAAGCTGGGTAAAGGTTTACAAAAAGTTTTAAGATGGCAGTGTCACAAGAAAAGGCTACTTTGGGTGATAATAATAGAGTTTACAGAGTTTGAAGAAAAGTAGGAAAGAAGGACAGGTTTAGAAGAACAAATGATACTTTCTAGTATGGGTGAGGAATTGAATTATGATTTAGGAGCAGAAACAGCACAAACATAAGATGACATACTATTTCTGTGTCTTCTTATAGATTGGCTTTGTGTGGAGAAAGAAACAGAATCACTTTTCCATCTCCTAAATCTTAGAGCTAGCTCTAGATATAAATCTTTAAGCAACACAGAACTACATAGACTGGTAAGATATGTTTTCTCAAAGCATATCATGAAATTCTGCCTTAAAATGAACATACTGTTTCTTTGTCAAATGTTTTTATAGATGCTATTCCACAATCTATGCAAGATTTGCTGTGTATGAATAATGACTTTCCTCCGAGAGCACATTGCCTGGTAAGATGGTATGTATATAATTTATTCAGGTGTCTTTTTATTGTGTGTGTCAGGGAGACCTCAAAACTGCTCCTACTTCCTGTGACTTATTAGGACTCAGAGGATTCAACATCTTCTTATTTGTACTTACAGCTGATTTATTACAACAATATAGTACAAAGCAAGGTCAGCGAAGGGAAAAGTCACATGAAGCCAAGTCCAGTGGAGTGCAAATTTTTAAAAGTCCTTTTCTAATGGAGTTATACTTAGTTCCCTCAGAAACATGTTGTGACAATATAGTGAAACATCGCTTATCAGGAAAGTAGATTAGATGCTCAGCCTTTCAGATTTTAAATGATGGGCTGGTCCGATAGGCACTCTCTGGTTAGTATATAGCAAAACTTTATTCCCAGCAAGAAAGCAGGTGTTTAGCAAAAACCATATTTGCATAAATATTTTAGGCACAGCAAGTAACATTTTATCAGTTCTGGGAATGTTGAAAAGCCTTTGAAAATTTAAATTTTCAGATATCAATGAAGGGTAATCCTTACAGGTAGGCTTTTCTAAGGATACCAGGTGTGGACCTACTGTTGACTCTTTTGCACATGTTTCATAGTCTAGGGTAGTGCTTAACTATAATTCTAATGACCAGCATGTAACCTTTTGAAATTTTGTTGGAACTTGAATTGAAATAAAATGTTGATCACAGTTATGTGATAAAATTAATTTGTATCTAAACTATAAATGTGATACATTCATGTAAGAGGCATATTACATTTAAAGGTCACTTCAGTTATTTTTCAGGTATTTAAATAGTCTGTGAGCTTTATTTATACTGGAGGGGTAGTAGTAAAACGTACCTTCACAAAAATGTCCCTTGTATGAGTAGGTGGTCAAGAAGAGAGAGCTAGGTAAAAGAAGTTTGTATATTGGTTTTGTCATTCTGTTAGTATAGATTGATCTTTTGATTTTTTACTAAAAACTTCTAAGGGAAAGGCCAATTATAATATATACATCTCTTTATTCTTCATTGTGATCAGTTTAGAGAATGGACTATGTAGCACATTTTTAAAAAAAGAGATATACAAGTATGATAGCATATGCCTATAATCCTCGCTACTTGGGAGAATGAGCTAGTATAATCATAAGTTTGAGGCCATCCTGGTCAACTTAGTGACACACTGTCTCAAATCAAAAGGGCTGTAGATGTAGCTCAGTACATCCTGAATTGAATATTCAGTATCCCAAAACAAACTTATCTGTAACTGTACATAAACTGAATAATATTTCATAAATATTCCTGTTATTAGGATAGTCTGTAAAACTGACTAACTAAAACAACTTCAGGTGGAAGGAATGTAATATACTGAATGCCTACTTTTTGAAAAAGAATGTATTGCAAACATTAAATCACGTATTTCATTTACTCTTTCCAGATTCTTTTCTGGTCTTCTAAAATATGAATATACACATTTGGCATAAATAAATACATCAGATGACCACATGGTATTATTATAGAGCCTGGACTGTGCATACACATTCATTCAACATTAATAAGATAGATACCTGTGGTTGTGCCAGACACTGAATTAGGCCAACAGCTTTAATTCCTTGCTAAGGTACTTACTGATTCTTCCAACTTTGGGAAGTTCTCTAAGTTTGTTTCTATATTGGTAAAGTAAAGATAATAAATAATGTACATCTTTCAGGTTGTCCTGATAATTAAATGAGATCATGGTATAATAGGTTTATCAAAATCTGAATGCTATCACATAATTTCTGTTCAGCTTTTTAATATATGTATTCCCTCAAACTGTGCTTGCACATAGTCCATGATTAAAAACATTTGTTAGTGAATAAATGTAGGTAAACTTTGTACTTTTAAAAAATACTGTTAAAGTTGACAGGCAATAACATTGATTTTTGGGGAATGGGAGAGTGAGTAGATCTCTGAACTTTAATACATATACTAATTTGTTTTTAACTACTACCACAATCAAGAAGTAGAATGGTTCTGTAACCCCCTTTAAAAAAACAAACCAACAAACAAACAAAACATCTCATAGTCTCTTTTCTATGTCATTGTAATTCTTGGAATCACCGATTTGTTTTCAGTTACTGTGCTTTTTATTCTTTCAGGAATGTCTTTTGAATGGAACTATAAAATATACAATTATTTGAGACTGGCTTTTACTCAACATAGTATATTTAAGATTCTTTGAAATAATTCTGTGTGTCAATAGCTTGGTCTTTTTATTGATAAATATTTTATTGTAAGGATGTACCACAATTTAATCATACATTCATACCTTGAAAGATATAAGCATCACTTCTAGATTTTGTTAATTTTTAGAGTTACTATAAACATTTGTGTACAGGTTTTTGTGTACATTTTCACTTCACTTTAGTAAATACTTAATGGATTGCTAAGTCACATGAAAGTATGTGTTTAATTTTGTAAAGAAGCCAAATTGATTTTCAGAGTAGCTTCATCATTTTGCTTTCTCACCAACAGTGTATGACAGTTCTGTTTGTTCCACATTTCCACCAGCACTTAGTGTTATACTTCTATTTTAGCACCACTCAGAGTGTGTAATTGTGTCTTACCTTAATTTTAAATTTTGAGCATTGTTCATGTTTTTATTTGTCCTTTATGTGTTGTTGAAATATTTGCTCACATCTTTTCTACAGTTTTTTTTTTTTTTTTTTTTATATCAGTACTGGGGATTGAATTCACGACTGCGCACGCTTGCAAGGCAGGCGCTTATGCCACTGAGCTCAATCCTCAGCCCTTTTTTCTACAGTTTTAATTGAATTGTTTTCTTATTGTTGAGTCTTGAAAACTTTTTTAAAAATATATTTTGCATATTCTTTTTAGAATATGTGATTTGCAAGTATTTTCTCCTATGGTGTAGCTTCTTCTCATTCTCTTACTGATGTCTTTTTTAGAGAAAACGTTGTTACATTTCAACAACTTTTAATTTTATGGATTCAGCTTTTGATATCTAAAAACTCTAGAATTTTGTGAAAGGCCTTTTCTGCGTCTGTTTGCTGTGATCTGATGATATACCTGATACAGTTTCAATTTTTTTTTACATTTATCTAAGCTTGCTTTATTGGCTATTAAGTGCCCTGTTTTTGAGAAAGTTCTTAGAGAAGAATGTATGTGCTGTTGGGTAGAACACTTTGTAGATATGTAAGTCTGTTTATGTGAAAATTTTATTCAACTTCAATACTTTGTTGTTTTTGTTTTTTTGGTTTTGGTGTTTGGTTTTTTTGTCTAGTTAGTCTATTTGAATTCTTTTTTTGTTGGGGGGGATCAAACTCACGACCTTGCCCTTGCCAGGCAGGCACTTATGCCACTGAGCTAAATCCCCAGCCCTAGTCAGCCTATTTGTTATTGAGATCCCATATTACAATTGTGTTTCTCTGATCTTTTATGTCCAATAGTACTTGGAGTATTTTTTTTTTTAATCTTTTTGAGACAGGGTGTCTCTATGCAGTTTAGGCAGGCCTTGAGCTCACTTTGTAGCCCAGGCTGGTCTCGAACTTGTAATGATCCTCCTGCCTCAGCCTCCCAAGTACTGGAATTACAGACGTGAGCCACCACGCCCAACCCAGTAGTACTTGTTTTATGAAGTTGAATATGCAGCTGTTTATTGCATGTATGTTAATAATTGGTTTTTTTTTCTTCCTATTGAATTGTTTGGTTAACTAGTATGTAGTGACCTTCTTTGCCCCTTTTGACCAGTTTTGGTTTGAAGTCCACTTTGTCTCAATATAGGATAGTTACACCTGCTTGTGTTGGGATACCTGTTGCCTGGGAATATTGTTTTGCATCCTTTGATTTTTAGTGTGTTTTTGGGTTAAGTGTATTTCTTGTGTGCAAGCATACTGTTGATTTGTTCTGTTTTGTGTTTTTTCTTTAAACAAAAGAATAAAAATAATACAGAATTTCAAAACAAAATAATAGATTAACAGTGGTTAATGTATTGCATATTGTTATCTTTAAAGTAGTTGTTCAGATTACAAGATATAGGCATGAAAAGTTTCTTGATCCATTCTACCAGTCTGTCTTTTGCTAAAAACTATTCATATTGAGAATTATTACTGCAAACTATTAACTTATATCTGTGGTTGTATTATCTTCCTACTGCTAATCCCCTATCTTTCCTGTTTACTTAATTGCTCACTCTATGTGGTATATACATTTTGTTAGACTTTTCATTATTATTAACTTCATTGTCTTTTTCTAGGATATTCTGAGAATTTTTTAAAGCTCTCGTTTGTTAGTCATAAATTTCTTCATGTACTATTTATCATGAAATTACCTTGTTTCTCCATCAATTTTGAAAGGTAGTTTTGCAAGATCTGTCAGCTTGGTGTGTAAATGGGTTTACTTTTATAAGTGATTTGTTGCTTTTCTCTAACCACTTGTAAGATTCTGTTTTGGTGCTGGACTTCGTGGATTTTTTGCTTAATCATGGAGAAATTCTTTTCTGCTTGTGGCCATTTGGGTTTCTATGTGGCCTCACTTGTCTGTATGTTAAATTCTTTTCCATTACTTGGAAAGTTTTCTGCTAATCTTTCAGTAGATTTTCTTTGCCATTTATGCTGTCTTTTCGTTTTTCAAAACTTCACATTTAATCTTAGTCTTTGCAATTATTATAATTGTTAATATTAAATTTATTAAAATTTTGAATGCTTGCTTTGGCAGCACACATAGTAAATGTATTAAAATTTTGAGTGATACAGTTTATGTCATTCTTAGCAACTGAAAAACAGTGTACACAAAGTTTCATATATAAGCATTTTATTCATTATGCTAATATAGCTATAGTGGTAAAAATTTGAAAGCTATTATAGAATAATTTCCATTTATAAATACTCATTTATATCATACTTATATAGTTGGGATAAGTTAACTTTGTCAGAATGAGGTACATTTAATGTATAATTGCTTTTTTGTTGTTGTTTTTTGAGACAGTCTCATATGTAGTTCAAGTTGGCCTTGAACTTACTGTGAAGCCCAGGCTGGCCTTGAACTTGTAACGCCTTCTTAGTACTAGGGTCACAGGCATGTGCCACCATGCCTGACATAATTTACATTTTGAAAACAAACATTTTTCTCCAGTACAAAAAAAAAAATGTATATATATATGTATGTGTGTGTGTGTGTGTGTATGTATATATATATATATATATTATATATATATATATATATTATATATATATATATATTATATATATAAATATTATATATATATATATTATATATATATATATTATATATATAATTTTGGCATTCATGTCAAATGCTTCATTTTGGTAATTGAAGTTTATTAATATACAGTCCCTTTGATGTCTTCTAGTTTTGTGGCAATGGCCACATTAGCTCTAAGCCTTGTAAGTTTTTAAAGAGTCTTTAAAAAAAATAAAAATGAAAAAGCCAAGGACTTAGCTCAGTGGTGTAAGCACCTGCCTGGCAAGTGCAAAGTCGTGAGTACGATCCGATCCCCGGTACCAAAAAAAAAAAAGTAAACAGTCTTTTAAAAAGTTTATAGTGTAGGCAGGATAATTGATCTTAAAGATGTGATTTGGTTTTTAGTTTTTTTGGTACCAGGAATCAAATTCATGACCTCACACTTGCCAGGCAGGCACTTGTGCCACTGAACTATATCTCCAGTCTGATGTGATTTGTTGATTGGTTCTGTTCCTCTCCCTTTAAGTACTTTCTAATGGCTATTTCCTAAAGCTAATTAGAAATTTATTTTCTTGATTGGTATTCCTTATAATATATAGTAACACCTCAGTTCATGAACAATTCTGTCTGTAAACAGTTTGGTTTGCAGACAAAAGTGGCAAATTTTGCTTCTGTTTGTTAACTCCACATTGGGTAACAAACATGACTATGGCCATCTTCCCCAGAATTGAGGAACAAATTAAACTCATGAACCAAAATACTACTATAAAATACCCTTGGAAATGATGCAGACTGTAGCCTTAATAGATACGTAGAAAATGTGAATTGAGATCTCTTTTGAATGGAAGTTTTAGTAGGGAATTGTGGTAGGCAGGACAAAGACACCACCACCACCCCCAGCCTCTCACCCCTGCCACCCACACTCAAAAGATAACCGTATTCTGAAACCTAGGAACTATAAATTAGATTAAGTTGCAAGAAGGAATAATGTAACCAGCTGGAATTAATGTTGCTATTCAGCTGACACTAAGGTGGGAGATTTATCATAGACTATGTGGGTGGACACAAATATATTGTCAAGAACTCTGAAAAATGAAAGAAGTAGAAGAGAGTTAATATCAGAGTGATATAATAGGAGAACTCATCCTTGTGTTGGTAGCTTTGTTTGTAGCTTTGAAGATGGAATAAAAGGGGCTTGAAGACTGCATAGTCTATGGATCTTGAAAACGGCAAGGAATAGATTCTCTCCTAAAGAATCTTGACTTGACTCTAAATGTAGTAGGTTTGAAAGATTAACAAACCATCCAATCAAAAGAACAGAGAGGGGAAAATTAGAAAAAAATGAATACCATTTCAAAGATATGTGGGTCACTGTTGAGTGTTTCAAAGCATACTTGTAATGGGAACATCAGGTGAACCAAAAAAAAAAAAAAGGTTGACTTCTCTAGAGCTTCCAGAAGGAACACAACCTTGTTGATACCCTAATTTTAGGCTGATGTTATCCATGTTAGACTTCTGACCTGTAGTTCTATAAGAATAATAATATTGTGTTTTAAGCTATCATGGTGTTGCTGATTTGTTACAGTGATAGTATGAACTAATAAAGAAGGGGTTTAGGGAAGTTCTGCTTAAAAGTAGAAAAATACATTGAAAGGACAGCCAAATTTAACAAGAGACAATTTTTGTCTCTTTGGGTTAGGCCTTTTTTTTTTTTTTTTTTTTTTTTTTGGGGGG
>PVLA01013546.1:0-36232 GCA_004027455.1 Hydrochoerus hydrochaeris
TCCACTCTGGTTTGATTATTACCTGCCTTTGAAGTTTTATACTGTCTACAATGTTTTATTTTTACTAATATTGTTATGTACTGCTATATTCAATTATACTGCTATATTCATTTATGCCTGATGATATAGGCAATTCTATTGAAGATAATAAGAAACAATACAGCAATCATTGTAGATCACCTTGTACTGTGGTTTTATATGACTTTGGTTTCATGTTTTTATAGGAATTTGTTTTGTTTTGTCTAAGTTTTGTTTTTCCCTCTAATACAGAAAGAATAGAAATACATGTAGAGACTCAGGTATGTGTAGCTGCTTACACTCTCACTGTTTGACAATCTACTTTGTATGCTTTAATTTTGTAATTTGAACAACTATTTCTAAGAGGACAATATGTAATTTATCAACTAGTGATTTCTTATTGTTTATCTTTTTTTCTGAAATTCTGTATTATCTCTACATGTTTTTTTTTCTCTTTAAATAAAATTTTTTTAAAAAAATTTAAAAAATGGTGTATCCATGGGCTCTGCCATGTTGCTTGCCATAGAGTAGGTGATCAATAGGTGTCTGATGGAAAATAAACAAATTAATGAATGAGTAGAAATTAATTCAGTATGAGGTCCTGAATTGATGTCTTTGTAAAGGAAATCCAAAACTATCCTAACTTGTAGAATATTATTGAAGAGTACCAAGAGACACGATGGGACTATTGAACTAATGGAAACTGTTGAAGATCACATCTTACTGGGTAATATAGGTCTTGATGTGCCTGCTTTGTAGGCATGTTCATGTGTGTGCATGTGTACGCACATGTACCCACACAGTTCTATCACTTTACAGCCTTACATTTTCTATCCATATGCAAATATGTATGAGGCACTGACAAATGTATGGAAAGAGAGTTAGATCTTCTTAGTCATGGATAGCTGTTCAGGAAAGAGGGAAGAAAATCAAGGCTTATTAAAATCAAAAGACGACAGAGGGAGATTTGATATACTGAATGGTTAGACACAAGGTTTTCCTGCAAATTATGGGCACATCTCATCTCTATCCCTGATACCAGGCAGAAGATTTCTCATCTACTTTGTGAACCTATCCCTTTAAAACATGAATGTTCCTTGCAAGCAGAGACCAGGACAGCACACATTGTCACAGGTCTAGATTTGAGTTCTCAGAAACATTTTATCGGGGAATGTATTGGGGTAGGGAACCCCCTTTATCAATCCTCTATGAATTGTGGATGGAAGAATAATGCCAAAGTAAAATATCCTATTTATAAAAACAACCAGTACTAAGATCATATCATAGGAAAATATTTTTAGGGTGTTGGAAGGAATAGAAAATGTGCTTTCTTACAAGTTACTTTTAAAATGTTATTGGGAAAAGCAGAAAATGAAATAAAATAATCCTTCCATAGTTTCTTGTATTGCAAAATGATGAGAGATAAAGAATGTCAGTATTACCCCTCTGTGCACGCTGCAAACATTGAGAGATACAGCCAAATATCTCGTAGGCATCATTAGCATCTTCTTCACGTATCACTGTCCGTCTAGTACTAATTTAAACTTTCCATTGCAACAGTAGCATGGTAAAAGTCCAAGGTCATGAATTGGAACACTGAGAGTGTCCTTCCAGTTGCAGCTTTCACCAGGGAAATCTTCACCTTAAGTAAGCTGACCCTGAGCAAGTCATTCCCCTAATCAAGTTTTTCCCTTGAGCATTAGTTGCCTTCTAAACAAAAAGAACTGATTGGATTGATTGGAGTAAATCAGGGTGGTGTCTCTTTGTTTCACCATGGGATGAGAAAAATAAGCCCAGAACCATATAGTTCTGTAATTGCCCCAACAGAGTCTTCTATAAAGATCTGAGCAGACATGGTCGTTTTCTCTATTGAATTCCATTGAAGGGATGCTTTAGTGGCATGGCTCAAGCTCAAAAGAGGGCATTCTATTTCCTTCTTCATGTGAAAAAAAGACAGATAAAGATTTTGTTAAATCGCCCAACAAGGGGAAACTAAGAATTTCATGCAATTATATGGTTCCTGAAGGTTCTTCTAATTGAATTATCACAGACGCCTGTTGGGCATTCCTGGACATGTCCTCTGTAATTCCATTAGTATTACCTCTGTGGATCCTGTAAATGCCATTAACATAAGGCAGATATTTGCTTTCAATAAGATAACACAGATGATTTTGTCTAATTGTCTCTCTAATCCCTCCCCCTCACAGCCTGGGAAATGGCTGGCAAATGCTCAAATCCAGTCTTTTATTATTGCTGATCAAACTGCTTTGGAAACATGACAGTGCTGTTTGGGGAGCTTTGGGTCTTCCCCTCCACCCATCCCATGTTTGTGGCTTGTGACTATGGGATGGCCACAATAAACCATTTCTACTGAGATCTCCATCTCTTAAGCAGACAGGGAGGCCAGAAAAAGGCAGACAGAGCCTGCCCCAGTTCTTCCTGCACTGCCTGTGGATAAAAGCAGTTTTGTGCCTCACAACCTGGCTGCCTTCCCTCCTCCCACGCTCCTCTATCCTGGTGGGCAGTGTTTTATTGGTGTTACAGCCAATGCAATAAATTCATCTTGCTGCCTTTGTAGCCTGGCTATTATTCAGTCAAATTTTAGTTATTCTTCGTCTATTTAATCTTGAATATTTCTAATCTAGTTTGTTTTTTTTACTTATTCAGGGTGTTTGATTGTCTACCCTGTGTTTTTGACTACCTGATGATTCATTCATTTCTGCCTGTTGGCTGAGCAGGGTAAAACTTGATCCATTTTGCCCTTGTGCTTTCATACCATGAAATATTTGTGGGAAAGCTTGAGTAAAGTCAGTTTTAAGTGTTCCACAAATTACATTTATTCATGTTTTCGCTTACTACTATAAATAATCCAAAGTTGGACAAAAGGTCTGGTCAGTGGTCAGTGGTAGTAATAAAAGTGGAAACTCCACTGTATCAGGGAGATGAGTGATGTTCTTAATAAGACTAGAGCTCAGACAGGCTCATTTCCTCTTCACAACACAATACATTCACTGACCCAGGCGGTGGTGTGCGGAGGGTGGTGGGAGTTAGACTGAGTTCTGGATCAGAAAGCCTCTCCAGTGGGTCTTTAATCTTATCTACATTTTTGCAAGTCATTTCTTTCTCAGACTATCCTATAACAATTACCAGGCCCATTGATTCGTAACAGAGGTAGGTAAGCACTGGTACGCTGAGAAGTATTATGAGTGTTGGGCTCTCAGCTGAAGAAATCAGTCTCTTGTATCCACTGGCAAAGGAGATTCAAATCAGAATACTCTTGACTTTAAGAGACTGGTGTGGATTCTGCACCAAAGATGTGAGGTAAAAAGAGGAAATTAGGTTTGCAAGAGGTTCCTCTTATGTCTTCTCATAGCAAAGTAATTATTGAAATAATTGCTCCTCTGTGAACATGAACTCTACACTTAAGATGTTTCCCATTATTTTCATTATTCCAATTGATTGATGCCACTTATGAACCTATTTGAAAGAGTTATGGTCTCTCATTATAATGTTTTACTTTTAATGTCATGTTAAACCAAGATATGTATAAAGAAAATGTAAGAAAAAAACATCGTATTTCTATAACAGAAAATAAATCAGGTCTTTGTAAACAAATCTGATAACTCTACATTTTTAGCTTAAAATTTTTCAGTTGGAGAACTGCAACTTTCCAGCGTTTCTAATCTAGGTTTCTTCTGTACACTTTAAAAGTGAAAGAATGAAACATATTTGGAAAGAGACAGCCAATTCTTGTGTCCCCAAGGGCTACTGTAGTTTGTTCTCTTCTTCATATGCACCAGAATTTTATCCGGTTAAGTTTGAGGTGTCTTAAGCAGTGTATTCCCCAGAGGAAGAGGATTGGAGAACAATGCTAGTCATTAAAATGTCTTCCAACTCCTAGCCTAGCAGCCTCTTGAAATTTAGCCTGAGAAGCACTCTGTGCACAAATAACCACTTGTCCCATTAGGACACAAGTTCTGATGGGACTTTTTAGCTGTGAGATTCTGGATTTGTGAACAAGTCTGTTTGTGAATTAGTCTGTCGCTGGGAAGCCAATAGAGGCATTATACTTTTTTGGAGGGACAAAACACTTGGGAAGTTTACTTCACAATACAGCCAGAGTTCTTTAAAGTAGGAAGACATTGAGGTTCTGTTCTTGGCTGCTGAAGGAAATACTTGGTCTTAGCCCATTCTTAGGTTGATGTGATTAAAAGCAGCAAATATTTACGGACCAAGCAACCGTGCTAAGGTTTGAACAATCTGTTTCAGTCCTTACTATAACCCATGGGGGAGATACGATAATTACTTACACTTTCTATGTAAGAAAGCATGCATCTGCTAAAATGACTCATCCATGATCATATAACGAGTGGTATCCAGAACTGCCATAGGACAATGTGACCAGAGAGTCTGTTGTCTTAACCACAGCCCACTGTATATCACTTTGCCTGGATCCAAGCTGCACTCTGTGATCCCAAAGCTCGCTTCCTCTCCTGGGAAACTAAGGTCCATCAGGGAAGAATTTCTAGAGGAGTTCACTTTGCCTACAGCTGATTCAAAGGGGGATCAACACACTTTTCTTTATCGACTCCCACCAAGGGAAAAAGGAAAAGAGAGAACAGGAGTCTGCCAACCACGACAGATGGTATGTAGGCTGTTTTTGGAGATAGAAAGAAGGTTTTTGCTGGCTGACAAAGAACAAGAGAAAGAGATTGGAGAGAGTGTGACATAAGCAGAAAGAGCTGCACTTGAAATATATGTGGAAGAGAAGAAGATTGAGGGATACAGGCTACCCCAGGCGACAGATGGGTAAATAGACTTGAAAAGACATTTTTAAAATGTCACATAACTGCAGCCTAGGGAAGGAAAGTGAGTGAGGAAAAAGAGACAATCAGAAACGAGAAGAGCAAACTCCTTCCCACAGTGCTTTTACAGCTTCTCAACCAGGATCCTTGAGAGATCTAGAAGGAGTCCTCCCATATATGAACTGAGGGTACCACAGAGACTCCTAAAGGAAACTTGACCTACTAAGGAGTTGACCTAGAATAGAAGAATATATTAGAATGTTCAGAGGAAGCTTGGATTTTATTAGGCCTTATCATTGTTAACTGAGATCCAGAAAGAAGGACAGCAAGATATAATAGAATTTCTGTCTGGTTGGATCTTATAGATGCACCTACCACCTATTACCAAGCTCCAAGTGCCTCCCCAAATCTTGGTTGAAGGCATCCTAATGGTATGATTAGTATCCCACATATTCCCCTTCCTTTTTGCTTCACAAACCCATCTTAAATTATGTATGCACACGACTTAATGTTAAGATGGTTTATTCATGAGTTTGCCTTTGGAGACAAGAGATAGACAACTTGCTTTAGTGAAGGTCTCTCTGGAGAGTGACAGCTACACAATGAGTTACTCCGTCAGGCTTGATGAGGAGAAAATATCTCAATGTAGGAAATAATGATCAATGTTCCTTGGTTCCCAAGTTGAGAAGCGTTTCTATTGACACACTGCTTGAGGTCAAAGACCAAAAGACTTCAGCATCTGACAGGGCAGGTCAGTGTTAAGGAGGACAGATTAGTTTCTCTGATTGTTTGGACCTGGAACAAACCTAAAAACAGTTTACTACCCTGGAGGGAATTTACCATTGTTGGTTGTGGTTCTTCTCTGGAAGACAGTGAGGACAACTGAATTAATCATTCTGTCACATTTCTGTAAGGTTCACTGTGGGCAGGGGCTTGAACTGAGGCAGGGCTGTCTTCAACTTTATCCATTTGGGGATGTTTGGTTACTGAAGGATTCAATTAACAAAAGGATCTTGTTGACAAACAGGCCTCACTTTCCTGTCAGGTAACTCCATGGCAGAATATTTTGTTAATTGCATCACAAGAGAATTAAACATATCTTTTTGGAGATCCCTTCCTAGAGTCTTTGGTGTCATTCATTTGGATTTTCAGAATCAGGTATAACTGGAACCAGTGCTTTCAGTTGATTAGGGAATGCAAAACTGTAATTTATCACTGCATTAAGACATTTTAAATGTTTTGTCACATTTAGGGCTGCACTAAAAGCATCAATTGTGTCTCTTCCTCATCTTCCTGCACCCTGGCCTTCTTTGCCACTCCAGGGATGCTCCGGAGCTACAGAGTTCTCCACAATTATGTTATTCTTTGTCCTATGTTAGCTTCATTGAAAATATCAAGCTGGGGCTGGGGATTCAGCTCAGCAACATAAGCAACTGCCTTGCAATCGCGAGGTCATGAGTTCGATCCCAGGTACAAAGGGAAAAAAAAATCAAGCTAACAAAGCCTAGAAGAAGTGTTGCATAAAAGATGAGTGAAAGGGGTAAATTTTACTGTAAATCTATAAGCTACAGTTTCCATGTTTCTAAAATAACTCTTAGGTGTGGTTTTATTTTCTATAAACCATGACTGACTTCTTATGCAAAATACTGAGTTGAAACTCTGTGAATGTTCACAAGTGGGAAGAGTAATGCATGTAGTGTGTTTTCACTTATGGGAAGATTAAACAAGAAAACTTCAGAAGTTAAGAGGCACCATAAGAGTTAAATAAACATAAACGGATCATGGGGCAGTTGTTAGAGAAAATACAGTGGTACCTCGGTTCACGAACACTTGTGTTCGCAAATGAAAGTTTTGGTTCACAAACAGAAGTGTTTGACAAAATTTTGTTTTAGTTTGCAAACTCTGCATCGAGTGACAAACACAATTACAGCCATGTTTTCCACATAAATGTGGTTATCATTTCCAAAATAGTAGAACAAATTAAGCTCCTGAACTGAGGAACCACGGTATTACTTTCCACTGTGGGAAAACTCTCAGTTATCTACATGGCTCACTGTCCCACTTTCTAGTTTTTGCACAAATGTCATGTCCTCTTTGATAACTATCCTGACCATCCTATTTATTCTTGCCCCCACTGCTCTAATCTTTGCTATATTTTCCCCATAAAACTTATTACCGTCTAACAAAAATATATTTCACTTATTTTTGTTATTGTTTATTGTCTGTCTACACAACATCAACAAAATATAATCTACAGAAGGTCAGGGATTTTATTTTTTGTCTGCTTTGTTCATTGCTATTTCCCAGCTCCTAGAAAGTGCCTGGAATCTCAGAGGAGCTCAATAAATATTTGTTATTCTCATTAGATGAGCTTGAAATTGAACTAGATAGAATGAATAGGAAACTGAATAAGTTGCAATACCTACTTCAAGGAACTCACAAAATGATGCTAACTACAAAGATAACAATAATAACTGCAAAGATGGCAGTTATTATTTATCAAGCTCTTATGGGCCAGTCATTGTACTCAGCTCGTTTCACTGTCTTATTTAATTTTCACAACAATCACTTGAGATAGATGTTATCTCTATTTTATTGATGAGAAAATAGTCTTAGAAAATTTAAATCATTGGGCCTATGTTACACATCGAGAAAGCCCTTTGGCTGGAATTTCTGTCCAAGACACTTTCACTCTAGAATCTTTGGATTATTTTAAAATTTTTAATATTGTAAATGATGGAACATTTCAAAGCATATACAAAAGTAGGAAAAATCATACCATGAATCCTTGCATATCTGTTATTCAGCTTCAATCAAAATGAGAAATCCATGTTCAACTTGGTTCCCAGAGTTTATGGTCTTCACTATTTGCTACACACTCAATTGAGAAGTAGAACATTTACTTTTTAAGAGCGGAAAGGATGGAACCTACACACAGGCAGGATTGGGATGCCGTCATGATTTCTTTAGTTAAACTCCCTTTCTGCTGCTTCTTGTAAGCTAATTCTCCATTCATATAAAATAGTAGGGAATGAAAGCCTCTGCCACCACTCTGCACTTGACCCTGAGCCCAGAAAGTGTGAAGTTTGCTCCAAAGGAAAATAGCGTGAGAACTCATTTTGGTAAACATATGCACTTCGTTTGTGAGGAAGACTTTTCTTCTCATTTTCATCACTGCCAAGAGTTTCAGTGTTCAGAAAAACAAGCTCAGAAAGAAAGACAAAATAGCCCAGGACAATACCAGATATCTCTAGCTGGGCTACTGATGCTCAAGGCTGATGGTAAGTCAGGCAGACTGGATGCATCGTAGCAGTTTCTGTCAAGGCGCAAGCACAACTAGAGTGGAAAACAGTTGACTTGGAGGAACTGCAGAGTTTGGTTTATAAGAGGAGGATTCCAAGCAGTCTGATTTCCCAAAGAGCCCCTTGTATTTTTGAAACCTCTTTCTAAGCACCGATCATTAGAAAAAAGCCAGACTTTATTTGTCCCTCCTGCTTCCTCTTCTCCTCTTTTTCCCTTTTCTAGATAGTTGAGAGAAAATATTAGGAATGTGAATTGGTAAAATCAGAGTTGGATTTAGACTCTGCCTCTCCCACTTGTGTGACCTCAGATAACCAATAAACTTGCTTAAATCCTAGTTTCCTTACTATAAAAGGGATATGCTGTTTATAGTTGTAGAATGTCTCCAGTGACACGTGGAGCATGTCAGTTCTATGGAAATCAAGTTGGGAAATTCTCTGTCATTGTCACCTAACACTTTTCTCACATTAATTAATGAAGAAGGAAATTCCTAGTGAGATATAATTGTAACTATCATTGTTATGCTTTTACAAAAGAGGAAATTAAAGTGTCCATGAGTCCTAGTTAGATCTCCAGTGATCCACATCCAACATGCTTTTTGGAAGTGATACAGGAACTTGGAGCTTAGATGTACCTTCCAAAATTTTTTCTTACACCCCAGAGTCATAGCTTTGACCTCTATTACTTCATATTAATACCTCTGAAGATATTGACTAGAAATGATGCCATGCTCAGGCCATAAATAGTACAAGACACCAAACACTGCCCCTGTGCCAAACATTGGGTTGAGCCACATACACATGACTAAAGCTGGTGAAGTTATCATTGGTCCTTCCTCCCCCAGTTTTGCACTCCTTAGGAAATTGAGGGCCAAAGAGGTAACATAACTTGCCAGTAATCCAAACTGGAATCCTGTCCTTCAGGTCAGCTTGTCCCCCTGCCTCTCTGGGGATACCTCCTTGCTCAGGAGCAGTGAGGGGACTGAGAGTAGAGTGGTGTAACAAGGAACAGGCTACCTTATTCTCTATCAAGGTGTCAGCAGGATGGCCAGATATCCCACCCAACTTGGGATTTGAAGGCATAAGGTTCTGTATCTAATTGCTATCCATGAATCATCTTTGGCAAGATGTTTTGCTAAGCATATTTTGTGTTTAAGTACAGCAAATTCTTTCAGAGTATCAGGCAGTCACTATGATAAATTCTCTGATGAACGAAGGGCAATGATCACAGGCCTGCATGTATAGAAGATTATCCTTAGGCATTGAATCAATATGGCTCCTGGACAGATTATGTCTATCAGGATCTATCATTCCTTGTTGGTAACAATTTCTAGAATCTGGATACTAGAAGAGACAACATCTAATAAAGTGGTTGACAGAATAAGCTCTTGATATAGTTTCCCGGGGTTCAAATGCTGCCACACTACTTCCTAACTCCAGGATCACATTAGCATATTATTAGCCTTTCAGTACTTCAGTTTCCTTCTCAGTGCAATGAGGATCATAAAAGTGTCTGACTCAGAATTGTTCTGAGAATCAACTGAGTTAACACATAATTAAAAACATAGAACAGTGCCTGTAAGTATTAAGTGATTAATAAATGATGGATATTTTAACAAATGGCTCTCCAGATTATAAGCCACTGTATCTCCTCATGCCTCATGATTCTCTCAACTCTACCTTCAATTGGCTCATTCTTAGGAAATTAATAGCAGTAATACAGCTGGGCTGCATTACCACCCTTGTCCTGCAGGGGAGGCTCGCTCTCTAATGGCGGTGCTTTCCATGTCGGAAATCACCAACGTTTAATAAGTGACATTAAAACAAAATTTTAAGGGCAATGTATGAAGAAAATATTTAGTTAAATAAAGCTAAAAACATGTTTTTTTTTAAACTGTGGAACTTTTCAGGCTCATAAATATGCTAAGTATATTGTAAACCTCTGGAGGTCTATGGGGTGGGGATGGGAAGTGTACCATGTTCCCCAATTTTTCTGATCACAAAACTTTTCTTCCCCCCCCCACATGATACTCATTAACCACTTCAGGGATAATTCATCTTCTACTCAACCGAGTTTGGCTATCACTTCACTCAGATTGCCTTAAAAATGGTATTATTCAAAGTGTGGTCTTTAAATCATCCACTTGTTAAAATGTGATTTTCTGAATCTCACACAAGACCTACAGAATCAGATTCTTTGGCAGAGGGGCTGAAGATGCTGCATTTTAATAAGTTCCCCAGGTGCACATTAAATTTTGAGAACCACTGCCTTAAAGGAAACACTTCCCTAATTTTGCAATTCTATAAATTTGAAATCCTGAACACTAAAGATGGTTAATAGGAAGGATGCTTGTTAAATGGCCAAGCGTCCATACTTTAATGCAAGTGGGCGTGGTGAAGTAAATGGTGAGGTGGGGGGAGGATCTTTTGTTTTGTTTTTATTGCATAAACATTAAAGTCTTCCCTGTGCTTTATATGGTGTCAGAGAGCCAAGGATATCATGATAAATAAGACTCTGATCCTGCCTTCAAGTTGTTTATATCTAAAATTAAGAAGAGAACCAGGCATACAGCTTAGCTTCTAGCTCAGCCTTGGCCATATTCACCTTAATAGTCAAGCTCACATGGGAGTCATTCCTGAAGGAAAAAAGAGAGAGAAAATTTTTTCTTATATGACAGTCCGGTAATGAACTACAGGGATACTGGTTTTATTTGTTTGTTCTTGATATCCCAGGAGGAGAAAAGACATGCAATAAGGGACCAGACAAAAAAGTCAAATGAAGTAAAGTATGTGAACAAGGAGGCCAGAAAAGGAAAACCTAATAATTTGATGAATTATGAGAAGGAAAAAACCCAACCCTGCTGACTCTGTCCACTTTAAGGTGAGAAATAAAAGGATTAGAATGTCAAACTGCTGAGTCCTGCAGACCTAGCCATAAACTTCCTCCAAGCTGTTCCGCTTTTTTCTTCTTCAGCCACTAATTAAATCACCCCTTGAAAGAAAAAAAAAAAAATCAAGTGCTTTGAGTCACATGGATTGGGCACCATCAACCCATAAGGGCCTGGGATTCTGGTAGACACACTTGGAAGCAGGGAACCTGTCAAGACAGGAGAGCCCCTGTGTCTGCCTTCAACTCTCCATCACTGCTTATTTCTTGTGCTATCTTATGGCTTCTTATTTTCATATGTAACCTCTTTGCCCTAAATAGAAGAAATTGAAAATACATAAGATTTCCTTCTCAATGTGACTTATGAAACACTGTAAGCCAGAGGATTACAAAGCATATAATAAATCATATTTAAATTACAAAATTTATTCATGTTTCCAACAGAAGAAATGACCAAATTTCAGAAGCTACCCTAAATCAGGGTGGCTCACCGATTCTGTATTTTGGCCACTATTTGTACTTTTTTGCAGACAATTAGTTTTATAAACTATTTGATTTCTTATAGAAAAAGCTTGCTACATTGGTAGCTTCCTAAATCTCTTCTCACTTATTTCCTGAAAACACAATATCTGCACCCCATTCTTGGTAAATGGTATTTTTATGATCAAATATCTAATGCCTACACCTGAGGCCACATGAATGCATTTTCTGTGACATTCTCTGTTCTGTGTCAGGCAGGTCTGCCACCAAACAAAAATGTAAATGACTAAAGACCTAACAGAGATATTTCTGGCCCTATGTTCTTCTGTTGTTTGCCTGAGAAAAATCTATCATTACTCTATATGCATATGGCATGTGTCAACTCTTTTAAAATTAGCCAATTTTCCTAAGCATAAAAATGGATTTTTGTCATATCATATGAACCATATATCACAAAAACAAACCATTTTTGTTATGACTTTTTTTCTTTCCAAAATGCATTAAGTCTTTCTAAGTCACTGCCAAGTCCATTTCACTCACTGCATTTGTGAGATACACTTAAAGAAACCAAGCGGAGGGGAGAAATATCTCACAGTGTTGGCACCTGGAAAGAAATCTAGTTCATTAACCGAACCAGTTATACCTAGGAGCCTGTATTGGTTCACCTGCTTATAAATAATAAATAAATGGATAAATATAGTGTTTGTATGCTGCTTTACAATGAAAGTTTGAGATAAGGCAAAACAATATAAAAATAAGATTAAGGGGAAAAAAAAACCCTGTCATTTACTGAGCATTCTCCATACACCAGATGTTGTAAGTACTAAGTCAGCATTATTTTATTTTGTGCTTAACACGTTCCTCTAATGTGTGTTTTACCATACTCGTTTTACAGATGTGGGCACTGAGTCCTCCATAGTAATGGCCAAGATCCCACTGCTAGTACATAGCAGAGCCTGCCAAAGACTGGGCCCGGGGTAAGCAGGTCTGAGCCTCTCCCTCCCTCAATGACAATTTCATGAGTGATGAAAAGCCATTCTGAAAACATGCTAGTGAGACGCGGCAAGTAGGGATCCACCTTTCTTCTCCTAATGACCATTACACGGGTGTTACCGCTGAGGATTGTGGGTTGGAGTAGGCCCTCTCTGACGAACCTGTTCTACCTAAGCCTCTGCACAACGCATCCAAACACGCCAAGGAGCAGTACGGCGCCACATGCGCACTGACCAGGCAGCTGTCGGTTCATATGGAGGGGTCTGCAGTTCCTCTTGAAATGGAAAATCGTCAGTCTCTTACTTGGGTTAAAAATCTGTGAATTTCTTTTTTGAATTGCTGGAGTGCTAATTGGGAAGGCAGCACATTAAATCATTATTAGTCATTAATACATCAGCACAAATTAGTCGATCAGGTTACAGAGAGGTGTGAAGGGCCTGAGGGAGAGCTATCATCTTGATGGAGGTGGCAGAGTTGTCGCCAAGGAGGGCAGTCTCTGGGTGGCAGCAGGGCCTGAGCCACATCCTAGCAACCCAGGAGCACAGGAGAACAATGCAGGGGCTCAGGGACAACCGAGTCACGGTAGGGTGGCATCAACAAATGGAGCTTTCTCGCTCCACTCTTGCACGCCCACGCCCACGCACCCACAAGCACAGGCACACAGCGCACTGCTGTCTCTTCTGAGCTTGCTGAAAGTGTGCTCAAGGACTAGGGTTTTAGGAAAGCTCGCCTCCCTACCTCCCAAACCTCGCCTAAGCCTCTTGGGCCTGGGGTCCTGTAACACAGCCTCTTGCCTCTAGGGGTCTCCAGTGCCGTGAGCCTTCCGGAAGCTGCTGACCTGGCTCGGTAGCTCCTCAGGTCGCAAATCCCAAAGGGCGAAGATCGCTGGCTGAGACTGCATGGGTAGGGTGCTTCCCGGGACCCCATCACCGCCCGAACACTGCTCAGCCCTGGCCCCGCTCCTGGCTCCTGCCTGACGACGTCTTTAGAGTGAGCTAAGTGGTTGAACACAGAGAGGGAGGGGGAAGTGAACTGCCCTGGCCGTCCCTGTTTAGCATTGCTAGACCTCAAGGGGATTCCAAGGACTTGCCTCTGCCGCCCCCCACATCCCACACTCTTCCAGTAAGGGCTCTCCCATGTGCGGGTGGGTGCGCCAGTGAGGAAGACTACAGCCCAGCAGGAATCCAGGAGCTTGCTCCAGGCTAAGCAAGCTAGGGATGCTGAAAAACGCGCTGGGTGTTCAGGACAGAGCTGAATACTCCTACTCACCAGTTCTACTGCCCCTGGAGCCGGCCTGCCTTGAGGTTCAGGAAAAAGGATCTCAGCCTATGAAAATACTGTTGAATAAAATCTCACCAACAAGCAAAAGTAAACAACTTTGAGAGAGGTGATATTACCTTCCTCCACTGCTGAACCTGCAGGGCTTGGTGGCCTAACGCATGCTCCCTAATTCAATCTGTGGCATGAGTTCGAATCCCAAAGGCCCTACCTCCTTACCAGCCTTGGGATCCTGGGTAGCTGACAATCTCTTTCTGTTTTTTTTTTTTTTCTTCTTCTTCCTCCTTCTTCTCATCTTCAAAAGGGCAATGATGACATGTACTTCATAGGGAGTTTTTAGAATTGAAGGAAATCCACAGCCAGCACATTTCGTGTCTGGTACAGTTCCTGGCACATAACAGGCATTTATTCATAGACACTGAACTTCATGCATTTTCAATCACTGGATCAGGCGCAACAACAGCAATTTGTCCTGGGTTCACCGAACGTCACAGACGTGTCTGGGTTGGTGAAGGTCTTATACTTTATGATCAGTTTTAATATGTCACCTCTTTCAATGAATCACAAGTCTTGCTTTTTAAAGGACTTTTATAATACAATGCTTTTCGATGTGTTTTTGTGTAGACTTTAGATGCTGGCGAGTTTCTTTGGAGTCCCTTTTCAGAGAAGGAAGAGAAGTGACAGGTGGCAGAGCTCCAGGCCCGCAGGGTCACCAGCCACAGATGTCCATTCCACCCATATCTGCTTCATACACCACGGTTCTAGGAAGGCATTTATTGATCAAAGTCTTCCACTGCCCTTTTTGAAAGGTTAAAAATCATCACAAAGATAGTCTTGTGTAATTCAGAGAAATCATTCTCTCCAATCCTGAGGACCCTCATTTCTAATTTTGTTTTGAAAGTCTACTCTTTTGAAAATGGATCACACCTGTATTCGAAAATGGCAGCACTTGAAATATTCAGCCCACATGTTCTAAGGACTAGGGATGTGTAAGGAACTGCCCTGCCCTGCAAACTGCAGCATTTTCGAAGATGCACCAATAATTGTGGCCTGCTCCCCAAACCCCCAAGTCTAATGCCGTTTCTGTCCCACTCTTGACAGAAGTGGAGCAACTCCCTTTACTTGGACACAAAGGTGCCATTTACCCTGGAACTGATCACACTGCAAAGCCCAGAGTTGAAGAGCATGGCTTTTGTATATGATAGATTCAAGGTTGAATCTGAGCTCCACAACACGCAACCTGTGAGAGCTGGGATGCATTATTTAATCTCTTTGAATTTTAGTTTTTTGGTCTATAACAGAAGATAACAATTCGTTCCATGATTAAATGAGACAGTGTTTGGAAAGCAGTTGGCGTGGTAGCTGGCTAGTGGTATCTATTCCCAAGGACAGTCTGGTACACCGGACTCTGGAGAGCATGTGCTGAAGCCACTGTCCAACCCTCACTGGCCAGAGCTGGAGCCCATCATTGCTGTCTTTGGAAATCAGTCTTACTAGGGCTTCTACTTGGGAGCACAAATCCAGCAACTACCATTTTCTGGATTCTTATTGTAGGGCAGGTACTTTATTGATATTTTTCAGACATTGTCTCTAAGACAATTAAGTGGAAATACTTACTAATTAGTTCACAGAGGTTGTGAAACCTTGCTAAGGTCATACGATGGCAAGCAATGAAGAGAAACTTGAAGCCCACATTCATTGGACCAAGAGGTCAACGGTTTTATTTCCCTACCCAAGTGACTTTCAGAGGTCAGAGGACATGATACAGCAGCAAGAGCCCTGAGCCTGACAGCAGATCCTCTGGGCTTTGCCTTCCTCCATTTCATTCTGCAGAACAGGAATGATACTTCATAAGGTTTGAATGAAAATTAAATGAGATAGTGCAAAGGAAAATGAACCTAGTATAATTTTTATCATAAAGCAGGTTTGTAATGTAAATTAAATATGTATGAACTTGCTTCCCCTGTTTCATCTGCTCTCCAGATCACTTTTTACTATGAGAAATATCCATACTTTTCGTACTATGTGGGGATGGATATAGGTAGTGTGCAAATGCATGTGAATATAGATGAATATCTATGTGTATCTGTGTTACATTCAAAGTTATAGAGCAAACTGCCACCCAGCACACTGTCAACATCTCAAAAGCCACCCCACATCATGCCCCTCCACGACCAAATTCCCATTTCTCCCTCCAGTCCGATTCACTTCTCATCTTGTTAAAAAATAATTTTCTTTTCCCCTTTTGCTCATGCCTCTGGGTTGTCTCCAGCCTTTTTGCTGTGCCTGTGCCTGTCACTTCACTAAGGTTCTGAGTGACACATCGTTCACAGGAGAGAAGTAAAATAAAGTGGTTTGCCAAAGCCGTGGGGTGTGCGTGTGTGTGTGTGTGTGTGCCCTCTACCTTTGTCAAAAGCAACAAACTGGACACCTTGTGAGAGATGTCTTAACCCAGAAGAACAGGAAAGGCAAGTGTACATGGCGGGGAGGTTCGGAAACATTTGGACTGTTTGCTGTTCCCCAAGACCACTGAGGAGCAAGTCTGATACCCACAGAGTGAGAGGCGGACATTGTAGTGGGCAGTGCCCCAGTTACACAGAGTAAATAATTCTCCTCTTTACACCCTGTTTCAGCCCCTTTCTGGATTCAATTCAGCCCTATTTACATTTCTCAATAGATAAATCATGTCTTAATTTAAATATTAGCTCCACTAAAGGATATTCTCTGACCACTGCTTCAGTCACTCTCTTCCATAGAACCCCTATGTTATATTTTCCATTTTCATCACCTGAAATTGCATTTATTTATTTGCCTACATTGTCATCTTTGTGTATAGCACAGTAATAAAAAAAAAATAAGGGCTCAGGGTTTAAACTGGATTGGAATGTCATCTCTCCCACTTACTAACTATGTGACTTTGGATATGTATTTAACCTCTCTGGACCACCAACTTGTCACCTATCAAATGGGAATCACAAAACTGTTTACTTTACAAAACCATGAAGACAAGTAGAGTTAATGTATATAAAGTTTCCAACATAGTACCTGACACGTAAGTACCATTAAAGTGTGCGCTGTTATTATCAATGTCCATAATAACCATTATTACCGTGATTAGCAGCACATCTCCCTCTAGCATGGAAACAGCCTGATGGCAAAGCTTTGATCTGTACTGCTCTCTGATGAATCCCCTGTGAAGAACAGCACTCAGCATGTACTAATAATCATACAATCAATGCAGTCAATACATATGTCCCAATCGCAAGCCCACTGCCTCACACAGGAGATAGCCCCATCAACAAATCGCTGCATGGTGTGAGTACAGTACACTAAGTCTGAGCTCCATGAGTGGGAGTGTGAAGGAGGAGGCAATTAATTCTGTCCCAGAGTCTCAGAGAAGCCTTCACAGAAGAGGTACTATTTACAGAGCTGGAAACTCAGCAACCCTTTAGGAAACAGAAACCAAGAGGAAGCAGGTTCTGCAGGAAACAACACATCCCTCCAAGCCTAGAGCACAAAAGGGAGCACACAGTCCTTTCAAGTGGCTGTAGGGAGAAGGGTAAGGTGGGAGAGAGGCACAGAGAGGCTGGTGGACCAGGTCAGGAAGTAGCTTCTTTCGGCCAGGCTAAGAAATCTGGGTTGGGGAGTAATGGGGAGTCACTGGAGATTTACAGTAAGAGAGTAAGGGTTATCGGTTTTACCAATGTGTAAGATCACACTGGCTGCAAGGAGACTGAACTGGTTAGTCTTCAAGACAGAAAGCAGTGAGACCAAACTCTGGGAAGAGCCAGACAAGAAGGCACAATAACCCGACACTGGAGAGTGGCAGGAAGGGTGAGAAGACCTTGTGCATTGAGAAATCACTAGGTGATACAACATGGGCAGTCTTAGAGACTGGATGCTGGCAGCAGTGCTAGAGAATGTGGAGCTCAGGGCAGCCTGCATTTCTTAAGATGCCTCCGGAGGCCTGGTTGTATTAGCAACCAAGTCAGGGTATTTGCGGAAAGGGATGGATTGGGGTATAAAATGCATGTATGATCTCCCAAGTCCAACTTTGGACATGGTGAGCTTGGGGATATCTAACTGAGGACCTTTAGTAGAAAAGGGGTTCACATTTGCGCTTCCACAGTGTACCTGGATCTATGTTTGCTCCCTCTTTTTTTTTTTTTTAACAATGAGAGCAATCCTTTGAGTGATAGAACATTTTTATGGGTGCTCATACTGAGTCTCAGAGATGCAATGATCTTCTTTTACATGGTTAACATTAAGAACCTTAAGGAGATCAGTGTGATGAAGCAAGACTGAATGAAGTGCATAGCCAGAGCAGGATTAAACATTACAGTCCTCTAGGTGGTTTGGGGGCAGGTCTCAGGAAAACTTGAATGGAGATAGTGACTGCCCTGCAGGTATATATTGCGAATCAGGTGAAATGAAGCTGGTGTGTGCACTTTGTCAACTGCAGAATGCTGAGCTAGTCTAAGGCGGTCTAGTGTTATGCCTCAACCTTATTGCCCTGACTAACACTAATGACAATAATAAATGAATTATAATATTCAACTCTGTAATTATTAAATCAAATCATATCGTATCACATGACTTTCCCTATTCTACCGATAGTTTGACAAAAACAATGTTTAACTCATGGCAGGGGCATTTCTTTTTGTCCACCACAGAATTAACATGTCTGGGTTGAAAAAGGAAAATTCTCTCAAGGAATGATCATAATGTGGTAGAGATGCGAAAGAACATGATTTGGGAAAACAAAATCACACACATTTATCTGACCTCTACTGCTATGGACTCAAACTTTGGGATGAAATCCTAAAGATCAGTTACTTGGTTACTTCTACTGTCAGGCAGGAACTCAAAAATATTAGGATAAATCACCAAGCCTAACACCTGCTCACTCTTTGCAAGTGAACTGAGAGTTACAATACTTTGCAAAGCACAGGGCTGAATCCCAGTTAATGAGGTTCTGTCTCAATAAATATAGGCCAATGTACAGGGTTTGCACCCTCCTTTACTTTAAATTTCAGAAATACATGCACAGAGGCTCACTCTGGGCTGCACTTGACCTCTTCCTCCATGTTCTCTCTCTTTTCATGTCTCTGGCTCCTCTTGTCTCGTGATCTGCCCTTTCTCTCCATTAACCTGTCACTACTCTACAAGGTCTAGACCAAAAGAAATAATTAGTTCAAAAGAAATAATTAACTTTCCCGGTATATGCACATTGAAAAGTTAAAAGAAACTTGTGGGACTAATCAATGTATTTTGCTTAGCCTGATATACTCAGAATATTATCATTTAACATAATCAACATAAATAATTATTGATGAGATATGTTGCTTTCCTTTTTTACACTTGATCTTAGCCAAAAGGCCGAGAAGCGATTGCATTCCTTTTTAAAGCTAAACCTTGAAATCTAACATGTATTTTTACATATAAAGCACACATTTCCAGAGCTCAAAAGCCAGCTGTTGCAGGTAGCCACCATATTGGATAGTGCTGGTTAGTGCCCAGTCCTGTGAGGTATCAATTATTGGTCCAGCCCAGCATTTGAGAAGTATTTGCACTATGTATCAGGTCCAGTAAAAGAAATGACAGGATTGGCTGTTGAATATCTCATGTTATAATAATGCTATTCCACTTCCCTCTGCATGGCAATGTGACAATTTTAACAGGGGTCAGTCTGCCGCTAATTGATCAGACAAAGCCAACTCATTGCAGCCTGCAGGCTGAAGTATAACTGAGTTGCCTCTCACTTCTCTCCCAAATGGGACACACCTTAATCCACAACAACCAACCATATATATCTATGTGTTTGGCTCTGTTATCTACCTCGGTCACCAAAGATGCTCACTGATGCTCCTGAGGAGCAAAGGAAAAAGGTATCATACCCATAATCCAGCGGCATGCTCATCTAGCACAGGAAACAAGGGTGACAGCAAGGTCTGGGGCAGGATTTTCCAGAGAAATGTCCCTGGACCAGTTCCCAGAATAAACTCCTGGGGAAAAACACACAAACAGACTGGGGTCCTAGGGATATTCCTCTTGACTTCAGGTGTGGTGTAACTGTAGGCAATTTGCTCTGTTCTCATTCTCACTGGGAACACCCTTGCTCATAGGACTGGGGCCATTCAGTCATTACTTGCATAGAAGCCTGAATCGAAGCTTGAATACACAGCCTCCATAGAGGTCTCCAAATAAGTGAAGACTGAAAAATTCAGCAGTTGTGTTTCCAGGCCTCTCACAGGACCCAGGTTTTGCCTGACCTTTTCCCTGGAGAGAAGCCCACTGCTGGAACCAATGTGCATGGCCAGCTGGCCACAGCCTTCCCTGGTGGGCCGTGGCCCTCAGCCTTTCATTCTGCTTCCCAGGCTAGCAGACTGCTGCTCCCCACTCCTGCTCAGCTGAGCAATCACAGTGCCCTGTGGTACAGCTGCGGGCAATACCACACCCCATTTCCTCCTGCTTTTTTGTGGTCTCTTCCTTTGTGACTGCTACGGCATATGTTTTATTAAAAGGGAAAGAGAAGGGGAGACAAGAGGTTATATACATGGGCATGCTCAAGAATCTTAAGATTGAAAATCTTCTGCTCAATGCAAAATGCCTAAAGGCTTTGGCATTTTGCCTGCTCTGAGTAAACCCCAAGAGGAACATTTGGGTGGGGAAATAGGAAATGGAGGAAAAATCAAAGCTCTCTTCAGAGATTCTGATTTTAACATATGAGAAGATTTTCTCATGTTCTCTTGAAACTTGCCTGGTTTTCCTCCATATCCTCATTCAAATTTTTTGGACATGATGTTGATAAGCTCTCTGACCTTGAGCAGAATTTTTCCCATTGTATGTAGATCGGACTTGAGGGCAAGTAGAAGGCCAGATCATTTCAATGGTGAAGACAGTTCCTAACATTTCAGAGCCCTCTCTCTGGGTCTCAGGACAACTTCCTCTATGTCAGTATATATTCAAAATGTTAAGCCAGATAGATATACAGCGTGTCTAGGTGGCTAGAGGAGAAGCAGCTCAGGCCGATTACAAAGCGTCATGTGTGCTTTGAAGTGTCCAGGCTTCCTACCATGTCCAAGTTAGTGTGTCCATCAGCCAAAACTCGTCTCTTCCTTCCCAAACAAATCCCACCCTACTGTCAAGGGTCAACTCACATTCTCCCTCCTTTGATACTAATAGCTCTCCATGTCTGTAGAAATCAATTGCAGATTTATTAGGTCAGCCTTTTGACTTCTCTTGTGTTGGCCTACCCTGTAGAACTTACACTATTACCCTTTTCTCAGATGTGATCTGATTTTCCTAACTAGACTGTAAGTTCATTGAGGTCCAATGCTCATTGTCCCTCACTGTCCTTAGGTTAGTGCCAACAGAGAAACACCGGGTCACTGAAAGCTCCTGGTCTTGTACAGAAACACTGTATCAGATCACAACCACTAAGATTAAACCCCGTCTGGCACTGGAGTTGGTTCAGGAGCACTATGAACCAGGTCTCCTTCTGTGACTTCCCTGAATTGCTGTGTGACCCAATGTGAAGCAATTCCTTTTTCTGAGGTTTTCTGCCCTCCTCTTTCAAAGAAGAAGGCTACAATCACTCTAGCTGTACTTCTTAGGGTAATCAAAGATAAATGAGACAATAAGCCATGTGAGGATTAATTAGAGGAGTTCTGTGAAATGCGCCCAGCTCTTTGGAAAAGGATGCCTTTTAAAAAATGTACACATGATCTTATTATTTAAGAAAGAGAGCCAAATGGCCAAACATACAATACACAGAATTTTGTTCAGCGCTGACCAGGAAACCTCAACAGTAGGATCCCAGTTGGCGGAAAGTACCCACACAGATGTCTCCAGTCCCTCTAGATTACCTCTTGTTTGTGAGCCGGAGAGGGATTTTGGAGCATCCTCTCACAGGGGATCTCTGTTATGTGATGCTCCCCAGCGGCTAGACTGTGCCTTGGGGAAGGGGAACAGGAGGAGTTGATGACGCAGGGATGCTTTGTGCCCTCTGGCCTTGCTCAGTAAACAGCCAGTCAGGAGGCCAGAAAGGAACACCCAGAAGATAATCCTTCAAAGACCCAGCATAGGAGATGCTCACTTCCCTCAAAACCAGCTTGATGCTAGCAGGACAGGAACCTTCTGCCCCCCCTCAGCCCTTCCATCCCCACTTCCTTTCTTGTTTTTACCCTGCAGCACACACCACTTCATTCCGAGAGAAAAAGCCAGCTCCATTTTTGGTGAGGGGAGGAAAGCAAGAGTCAAGAATGCTTCTGTCTTCTTCAAGACTGCAGCCCAGCTGTTGAATCCTTACAGCCAGCTGCTCTCCAGCAGGGAAGACTCTAGCCTGACATTTGCTTCCTTACTTTCAAACATTTCTTAGCATCCATGCTCTGCCTCTTTTGAAATCACATCCCTCCTTAAAGAAGCAAAGCATGCATCTGTTCCTGGTGTAGGCAGTGACTACGACATTGATAAGACAGGATCCTTGTGGCAGCATTGCTTGGTCATGGCCTCAGTGCTGCAAAGCAACTTACTCTGGGTGAAATGGAACTCCAGAGGGCCAGGCCTTAACAAATAACATTCACATAACTGCATGAAGTCAAGGGGGAAAACATAAACTCCAGCATCACTTGGCTGTTGCCTGATGTCATCAGACTGCCCCCGAGGGGATTTATTAAAATACTTTAACTGCTTGGTTAATAGTGGCATTGCATATCTTCTAGAAAGTATGACCAGAGAGAGAAAGAGAGTCACTTCAACATGCACTTGTGCACATGTCTAGACAAGGACAGAGGTAGGAATACTTGACTGATGATACACCTTTGATCTTTTGGATTGGTCTATACTGACATATCACTACTGGATAAGGCCAGATTGTATGGTCTTTTACAATTATTAGCCTTTTAAAAAAACATTTGTTTCTGCTCAGGGCACCCTGCTCCCAGGGCTAGGAAGAGCATACACACGGTTCTTTACAGAGGGGTCTGCTCAATCATGTTATAGTGCATTAGCTTGCTTATTAGTTAATATTTGGCTTACGTCTATATACCCTGGATAAATATGTACTGTGCAGAAGGACTGCTTGGTGAGGAGAAAACTCCTCTGGGCTAGAATTACAGCTCACAAGTTCATGTTCCTACTAGGCAGGAACACTCCAGGTATCCACGGCCTGGGTTGGGTGCTGCACATGCTTGCTCCTTCAGTGGGCAGCTGGCTTCCTGCATGTAGCTGCAAGCACAAGCACATACACACCACAGGCAGCATTTGACCGTGTACCCAGATGATCACAGAAGCAAGGAGAGCGATATGCTAGATGATACCAAAATACTCTTCCCTTCAGCACAACAATATTCTTTCCCAGTGTCTCTACTGCTCCTACAAGCTAGCCCCAGTCAATGGGGCTTTTGCCTCTAACCCGGGGAGATTGTTTGCACCCTACAGGGTTCACTCTTTGGAAATTTTTTCCTCGGGGCTGCATGTGTATGGGGAAATGAAACTGACCTCCAAAGACATGCCACAGAGTTCTATGAACGTGTGAATACAGACATCGTGCATCATCACCTCAGCTTTTTAGGGCTTTTCCCCAATACAGTGAACCTCGTACAATTCAGTCCAGCATCTGCTCAGCAGGCAATAGTCCTCATCATTTTGTACAGTTACAAAGCCCAATTGTGTTTTCCAAAGCTAATGGGAGTTGCACTAACTTTGAGGACTTAAACCAAGCAAAAGCAATATAGGTCAGGCAGCGTGCCCAAGCTGTGTGACAGCCATGCAACACCAGGAGAGAAAACCAGAGCGATCTCCAGTAAAACCCAAAGTCCACAGCTCAGCTCCACGAAAGACAGAAACTAAGTGGAATCATTCCCTTTGCCAGGCACCAGGGCAAAGGGCTGTAGGCGGGCAAAAGGATCCCCTTCCTTCCCAATGAACTCACAAAAAAGGACAATGAAAAAGGAAAACCAGGAATCCCTGCACTGTTACCTTGAATCCTTGTAAGAGCCCTCCTGTGTATCAGCTGCTCCTCCAACCTCCAACGACCAGGAGGAGCTTCCTAAAACATTCCAGGTTTTTGTGCAACATCGCCCCGGTGGCAGGTTTCCAAAGTTTTTTTTTTTTTTTACTTCATGATTTCTTGTGGCTCTTCCTCATTTGGGGAAACGCGAATGCCTCCCCCTCTGCGCCTGAGAGGGAGCGGATGTCTCTTTTCAAATTCCCCAGCTCCGGGCTCCGCTGCCGCTGCCGCCCTCGCCGCGGTTAGATCTCTCGCCCGCTGCCTTCCGGCGGAGCAGCCCGCAGCCCGGTCGGCCCGAGCATCTCGGAAGTGAGGCTTCGGCACCGGGCCGGGCGCGCACGGGCTGGGAGAGCGGAGGAAAGTGGCGACCGCACAAGGGGGGTCCCTTCTTGTTCTCCCACCGAGGAGAAACCCAAGATCTTGCCTTCCTTCTAACTCTAAGGAGGCTCACTCGCCCTCTCTGTGATCCGAAACCAGAGCCCGGCACCCGGGCAAAGACCGTTCCCCCGGCTTCCCTGCTCCCTCTGCTGCCTGCAGACCTGCCGGTGCCCTCGGCGCGAACGGCAGGTGCATTTCCCCCGGACAGGTCCTTTCGGGCTCCTCTGCGTTCAGCGGAGGCGCTGCCCGAGGAGCCGCTAGCAGCTGGCGAGGCTGGCGGATTCCGTCCCAGGCTGCAGCCCGGCGCGCGCCGCTCCAACCCCGCTCTCCTTTCCGAGAGGTGTCACCTGCAGACTCAGACACCAGATGAGCGTCTTAGGATAACAATGCTGCCCTGCCTGCCTCTCTCTCTCTTTCTTATGCACGTAGGTCGGCAGCCAATAGGACACAGAGCCACACTCCCCGCGTGTTCCTAGTGGCTAGGAGGCATGGCAGGGGGCGGGCTCTGAGGCCTACCGCTCTCTCGCCTGGTTAGCAGGCTGGGGTACCAGCACCCAGTTAACCCTCTCAGCTGGGCAGCACGGACTTTCTGGTGTGTACAAGGAAACCTTGGATGCATTCACGACTGGGGGTGGGGACGGGAGGTCAGGTTTACAGAGTCTAAGAAAACCCAAGAATAAGAAGTAACCAGGGAGCCAATTACAGCTTTCTTTTAATCTTCCTGACTTAACAATAATCATTTGTCCCATCCCATTTTGTTTGTCTGCTTAAAGTGGACCTCCCAGAGATGAGGATTCCTTTGATCCATTTCCCTTCTAATTGGAAGTTTCATTCGGTTGTTCTGTGCGTTTTTACCTCCTTAACGACTTAATTAGAAATGAGCCCCCAAGTGAGACATAGTACACACACACACACACACACACACACACACACACTCCAGAGATAGAAGAGAGAAGGAGGCAAAATATAGCAGAAACTCAGTGAAAAGATGGCTAGGGAAAGAAACAGATTTACAGAGGAGGCTGGACAACTAAATTAAGAAAAAAACCTGCCCCCACACCAGGACTCCAAACAGGAAAGAAAGAGTAGAGCTTGAGGGTCCCGGGGTGACATAGAGGGGAAAAACTGTTTTGCCTCCAAAAAAGGTAATTGTTGTGTTTGTGGTGTTTTCTTTCTGTGTCTCCTTTCACTTCAGTGTGTGCCAGGAAGAGGGACTTGGTTTTTAACAGAGAAATAGAAGTCAGAACAGGACCAGCCTTGTTTCTGTGAAGCAGGTGCTGTTGCTGAGCCTGTGAATTGAGAGGGAAGGAGGAGGGAGCCAGGGAGAGAAAGTGGAAGGGAGAAAGAGGAGAGGAGGAAAGAGTAAAGGAAGAAAATATTAACTTTGGTTGAAGGATGTGAATTATATATTTTGATGTTCTGAAGAAAATGCAAAACTAAGTGTGTTCCACTAACCAGCATATATGCTAAATTTTGGCAAGAGCATGGGAGGGGCCTAGTGTCAAAAAATTGCAAATACAGCCAAAGAGCTGTGGGTTGAGACTGACCAAAAACCTTGGGAGCATTGAATAAAGTTATGTGAGGGGGGAATATGGAGAGAAGATTATGCACTCAGCATGTAGTCTCAGTTTAATTTCTTTGAATGGAAAGCAGCATCAGAGGTTATTAACCAACGAACTAGAAAAAAAAAAAAAAGAATGAAGAGGTCAAGTGAATGTCAAAGCAGTAGCCACCTGGATTATTTAAACACGGGTGGCCAGATGTATGAATAGGGAAAATCAGCAATAACATCTTCTCACTCTCATGTACACCTGTATTTTCTCCTCTGACCCTTGCACAAGTTGAGCATTTCTTCTGCATGCTGAAGGTATCCATTTGCCTATGCCATAAAGCATGCCAGAGAATGGTCATCCTACGAAGCCTCCAGCTTTTCATCTAGGATGAAATATGCAAGTGAAGCTGTGAAAGTTAAATCTATTGTTGCCCAACTGTTGAGTTATTTACTTCTGTCATTCCAAAAGACAAAGGCTCACTGACTTATCTCAAGTAATAAGATATTTGACATCAATGTTATAAAATAGCGTAAGGGAGTAGGCAAGTGCAGCGAGCAGTTGGACCTAAGAATATCAACTGCACTGGAAAAATTGTTAAAACTTTTAGGATTTCTAAAGGGAAAAGAGTGGAATTCGAAGACATGAAAGCAACTCACAAAAAGAAAAATTGCCTATGCTTTCTTCTACTATGTTTTCCTAAACCACGTGACTAAAATGTAATGAGGTAAATACATTCATTAACAATTCTACCAGTGTATAGTTTGATGAACATTTGCCTATCTGCACACTGGTGTAACCACCACCTACATCATTTCCAGAACTTTAAGAGACACACTTCTGTCCTTTCTCACTCAGAACCCTCCAACCCCAGTGATAATGATTATTCTGACTGTTGTCACTAAAGAGTGATGTTACTTGTTCTTCAATTTTATAGGTATAGAATATGAGAGTATGTATTCTGTCTCATGTTTCTCTCACTCATTCTTATACCTAAGAGATTCATCAATGAAGTTGTACTTCTTACAATTGTTGTGTAGTATTCCATTGCCCATTGCATGACTATATGGCATTTATCCATTCTCCTATTGATAAATATTTGAGTTGCTTCATCTTTTCATTTGTTTATTATGAATACTGCTAGGAATGTTCCTGTACTTAACTTTTGTATATATGTGACATAATTTCTCCTGGTGTAAGCACCAAAGAGTATAAATCATTGAATTTACTTTAGGCTAGTATAAAGGAGTGAATCTTGGGAAGACAACTTTAAAATCTACTTTTTGCTTTAAGTAATTGAGTGAAGTGATGATGGCAAAGGCCATGGAGATCAAGCAGCAACTAAATGTTTCAGATTCTCTGCAACAGAAGCATGTGTCTTCCTTGTAACCACCTTAACATTACACATTATTATTTCTATTTGCAAGTAAAATACTGAATAAAAGATTCTATATTTGGAAAGAGCCCTTGCTTTTTTTTGAGTGTGTGTGTGTGTGTGTGTGTGTGTGGTGAGAAGGGGAGGAGAAGCAATGCAGTGACAAGTGCAATCCAGGGGCATAAATAGTATGAGATTTGAATTCTTCAGGTTTCCAAACCATGGTGTTGGAACTCAAATGTGTAGGAAAAGTACACAGACATGAGGAAAGCAAGACTTCAGGAAGATCAAGGGACACTGACATTTAAATACAGGAAGGTGGATCTAAGGAAGAAAGTCAGGATTGAAGACAACAGCACTTGCTATTTTATAGTGTTTTTAAAAATTTAAATATTTGCAAATACATTATCTATGGTTCATGAGGTAGGCAGAGATGGTGGAAAACATTTTATTGATGGGGAAGATGAAGTTAACAATGGCTCAAACTCACTTCCAAATGAGAAAATTATAGAGGTGACACGTCTGTTGTTTCACCACCCCATAAGCCTGAAGGTGGCGAATGAGGTGCGCACATTTATTTTCCCATCGCATCTCATTTAAATATAAACTATCACCCAGTAGATACAGTTTGATTTTTCTGATTGCACCTTTGCCACCATCTCTAGGGATTTATCCATCTATCTTTTTATTTATTTATTTATTTTTTGAGGCACTGGATATCAAATCCATGGCTTTTGCAATGAGCTACATCCCCAACACTTTTAAAACTTTTTAAATTTTGAAACAGGATTTTGCTAAGTCACTAAGTCTTCTAGGTTGGGCTTCAACTTGAGATTCAATCTTCCTGCCTCAGCCTCTCAGAGTGCTGAGATTACAGGCATGTACCACCGTGCTTGACTTATTTTGCTATTTCATTGAAGAAGTGACTGTGATTTTACACCATATTTACACAAAAAAAGTTCTCTGGAGAAAATCAATTTTATTTCCAAAGCTTTGGTTTCTTGACTCTTCCATGGAGAGAGTAATCTATAAAGGCCCAAAATACAAACTTCCAAATATTCCATAATATAAATTTTAAGAAGACTAAATAGTGACTTATAGAAAACTAACCCCAAATGCTTTACCTGAGTTTTCTAACATTACTCAAGAGTTCAGAAAATTAGAAAAGATTTCAGAGAGTAAATTACCTGCTACTTAAAAGGAGGAGGAGCATTTTTCTGTCCATCCTTAGACTAATGTCTAGCATCTGGTAAGTGCTCAAGTGTTTTCTGAATGAATTACTGTGTAATCTTGTTTGTGGTTTTAGTTTTACATCATCTTAGTAGATTGGTCTTGTAAAGCATCTCACTATCTCACTGCTCTCAGTTTCTCATCTGTTAAATGAAAGATTGGAGTAATAGTTAATCTGGCAGTTTTACACATTCCAGTACTAATTGTGTTTTCCTGGCTTTACTCTAATTATTCAATGGCAAAATCTTATTTATTCTCAATGCTTTTTTTGTGTGCTAGATAACAGTAAAAAGACATCATGAAGTCTCTATTTCAATACCTCTAAGGGAGTAATGAAGATGAAGATGAATTTTCAAAAGGTCATCAGCTGGCATATCTTTTCTGCAGTAGTTTATAATGTCACATGGTATATACTTTTGGGTTAATTCTTGAATACATCTGATTTTAAAACTAAGTTTAAAATGTAAGCTTTTTCGGTAATAAACAGATCTCTGACTCTAAATTATGGCTGATTCAACTAGTTGGAACTATTTAGCTATTCAACTAGATTAACCTTGTGAGATACAGGGCACACTTTTTGCATTTTAAAGTTTCTACATTTAAACGTGTCAATATATTTACAAGAGGTAGATTGAGAATACAATTATTTTTGAAGAAAACGTTTTTGAAAAAGGGTGTTGCATCAAACTCAATATAGTCTTTAGAGCAGCCGGCATTTAAATCAGCATTGAACAAATAATGTTGGCTGGGCATATTTTTGAGATAAATTTTTGGTTATCATCTGAGACAAAGTTCAGTTAAATATCAGATTCCAGTATTTCCCAAACGTTAACTTATGCCACTATTTATTGCATGTGGCCTTCATTTTTAAAAGCTAACACAGTCCAGCACTACAGGGAGCAGATCTTTCATAGGTTTTTCATGGTGGTGTTATTTCTCAGAATTCTTAGGCAAAGGGTTACACATCTCCCCTTTTCTGTCCTTTAGTGAGTAAGGATTGAACTGGCTCACACCCATGAGTATTCTTTTATTAGTTTTCCACTTCTAAGGGTGCTTAGAAACTAAAGTTTTTCTTACATTTTACCTCAATTTTGTTCTGTTTCCTGGGATTCTTTAAAATCAAAGGCTCAGCAAGTCTTTGAGCTAAGTCTGTTTTGTTTCATCAATTACAGCAGTCCCCAAATCATCGGTTAGGTAGTTAAGTACAGAACATTTGTGACAGAAATGAAATGAAGAGGTAAAAGTCAGCAATAAAACTTCTGATCTCCTACTTAACTGTATGATGTGCATTGACATCTAGTTTTCTTTGTCACTGTTTACTATCTATATCAATATTGTGAATATTTCCTTTAAATGTTATGCAAAGGTAGTGCATTATATACTTAAGTGTGTTCATGTTAACACTCACTTATCCAACACACAAATCCAACAAACTAGTGTGGGGAGCAAAAAAAAAACAAGAGGAAGATCAATTAGGTCCACAGAATCACTAGAAGAATTTGCATGTAGAAAGACCCCCATCTCCACACACACACACACACACACACACACACACACACACGCACGCACACCTGCTCTGAGGAAGAGCCCTGTAAGGTGTGTGCCTGTGTATGCTCTTCCTGAGCCATTTAGATGATGATGCAACAGGGAAGATTTTGCATCGCAAAGACACATTTTTTAAAATGCAGTACACCACGCTGCTAACAGCCTAGGGCAGCTCGTGCAGGGGGATGCAAAGGAGGCGAGAGACAGGAGCACCCGCAGCCAGCTGGGGGCTGACCTGATTCCCCGGAATCCTCAGCTCCATTCCTCTTCCTCCTAACGTCTTTCCTTCCCTTTTTCTCCCCCCGCACCCCATCTCTCCTTTCTCCTTTCCCCAGATTAGCAGCTCCGGGAAACAAAGAGCTGGGGCTCTCCGGACCTCGGCGCTGGAACCAGCACTTTGCCCGCCAACGCGGCACCTGTTCCGGGGACCGGGCTCTCCGGCCCCCCATCCCTCCCCAGCCTCCCCCGCCTCCCGCGCCCGCTCGCTCGCTCCCTCCCCGCTCGCTTCCTCCCCTCGCTTCCTCCCCCACCATCGCCGCGCTGGGAGGAAGGCGCCGGGGCTCAAGATGGCTTTAGCCCGGCTCTGCGCCCTGCTCGCCTGCTGCTGGGGGCCGGCCGCGGTGCTGGCCACGGCCGGCGGCGACGTGGATGCGTCCAAGGAGCTGGAGTGCAAGCTCAAAAGCGTCACGGTGTCGGCGCTGCCCTTCCTGCGCGAGAACGACCTGAGCATCATGCACAGCCCCTCGGCCTCCGAACCCAAGCTCCTCTTCTCCGTGCGCAACGACTTCCCGGGAGAAATGGTCGTGGTGGACGACCTGGAGAACACAGAGCTGCCCTATTTCGTGCTGGGTGAGTCCCGGGGGAGGTCGAGGCTGCCGGAGGCGCTGGACCGGCGACCCCACCCCCACTCTGGCTGGCTCCACACACCCACTCGCCGATGACCTCCCCTCCCCCACCTCTACCTCCCAGGATCCGCCCAGCTCAGAGATATTTCCACACCCACTTGCAGGCTGGCACCTCGGTGCACTTGATCCCCCATGCCCCAAGTAGCCTGGATGTCGGGGCCCTCAGCCTCTCCTCAGCAGCCCTGCCCCAAGGAACAGGTTGCATGAGTCTCTGGGAAACCTTCTCCGGCCTTGCCCTGCCACCCAGCTTTTATTTAGGAACATATCCACAGGGCACTTCTTGTCTGATACCCATTCAATTCCCATAAGCCCTTCTCCCCACTCCCTGACCACATGCTCAGCTCTGCTCCACACCCCTTGGACACGCATACCCACCCACAGCCATTCCTGCTGCTTTAGAAACAGGTATTCTGTCATCTTTGTGAGACCTGTGCAGGCCCAACTGTGATGGCTGGATGGCTGGATCTCTGGTCTGCACTCCGTGACAGCCCTTTCTTTATGCCTTTCTTCCCAACACTCAAGTTTCTTACAGGTGAGTGTTCATCTGGGAAGTCTTGCCTCTCTGCCAAAGTGTAACAGCTCCTTAGTTCAGCCACATCCACATCTCCAAGACACATCTCAGTTACTGGGATAAAGAAATCACCCAGCTGTGTTCTCTTTCTGTTGCTCTCTTTGTTCCCAGGACTACCTAAGATAAGCATAGGCATTGGGGCGACAGAGTGACTTCTTTGAGCAAGATGCTTTCTTTTCTTTCATTTGTTTACATTTCTCACCTTTGGTACCTCCATTGTTGTTTTCTTAGGCCACAAAACTCCTTCAGGTCCTGGAATGAGTACATCACTCTGAATCCATCCCTCTTGTTCCTTACCAAGTTGCAAAGGTGTTGTGGTCTTGCTGTAGCGTCTTGTAAAGTACCACAGGTTTGTCATGTGACATAGTTAACCAGATTTCTCCACTTCTTTATGTGCAGCTATATCTCTCACCTCACCTACCATGCGATTCATTTGTTTAATGGTGTTGTACATATTCTTATTTTGGTCAGGAGAAAATGAAACAACACAGAACAAAACAAAACATGAGTCAGGACCTGCCTCCTAAGAAGCAAACATGCAAATGATAATGTCTAGGACACAGTCACATTTACTTAATGCCCTCGTGACTCCAGTTTACTTTGCAGGAACATGGCTTCTGGTAGATTTAAGGAGATTAGAGTCACATATCCAATTCTAGCATCTCTCCCTCTTTCTCTTCCTTAGCAAGAAATTTATTCATACTGAAAACATCAGGAGGTGGGTGAGTAAACTCTCACTATCCAACCCCTATGGAAAAGTAATTTCAAAAATTACTTGGTCTTTTGAAAAGTTGACTAACGTTGTTCCTGGAATGCAGCTCAGTTGAGTCCTTAAAACCAACCTACATTCTTGATAGGATTATTTATTTTTGCATTAAAATACCAATAACATAATAAAACCTGGGGGCTGGCTGGGTATGGGAACATTGTGGATATGCTACTCTTTACAATGTACAAATTGCTGGGTTATTCAGTGGATGTAAATTTTGTGTGAAGTCGTGCTGATGTGCAAGTACAACCTGTTCGTGTTAATATATAAAAGTAAGTATGTAGAATTATGTGTTTTCTTAAAGAGGCTGTTTTGGATTATGCACGCACTGTTTACTGTGCATGAAGGGGGGCATATGTGGATGGAGAAAGGGAGGTCAGGCTAGCAAGTATTCAAAATCCTACTTCTTTTTTCACAGAATCCCAAAGCAAGGGCCTGATATCATGAAATGTCTATCAGGATCTGATGTGCACTTTAAAAGCACTGGTGTTAAAGCGTGGGTTTTTGCACCTCTGTGCAAAGCTACTCACTGCAACACCCTGCCTTGGTTGCTGTGGTAACTTTCTGCAGCTTGGCATTTACACATGGGCATAGGCACACTCAGTTTGTGACCAGATGTACTTCTAAAATGCATTGATTGTCCCCCACATCCTTCCAGTCAGCTGAGTGTACTCAGAACCAGAGATGTCCTGGTACCCAATTCTTCTGGCTTGATGTCCTCAAGTGGAACAGGGATGAATCTCAGCTTGGCTGCTGAAGCCAACCAGGCCAGAAAAAAAGAGGAGTCCAAGACCATGGGGGTAAACTCAAAGATAATTGCATTCAAAGTTAACTTTTGTCATCCTGGATCCATTCTGTAATGGCCACTAGTTAAGGCTATGTGACTTTAGGTTAGGGATTTCTTTGAGCTTCTGCTTAGTACCCATTTTGTTTAGTGCATCCCCTGGAGGAATCAGTTCTGGGAATTTACTATGCATGCACTTGCTTAGCACTTTTAGAATTAGAAGATAGAAAAATAAAAAGCTCCTATTTTCAGGCACTCTAGTCACTGGGAACACAAAAGATACCTGTAAGAGCTGTAATAATACCTGACTATGTGGTGTGGATGTTAATGAAATGCTTCCATGATGAGAACAGACTCCATGGAAGAAATAGACCTAATTGAGTGGCAAGGACCCTTGACCAAAATCAGAACATGTCACATTTTTGAGTGGAAAAAAAGACATATAAACAAGCAAGAAAAGCAACAAGCAAAAGTTTTGTTTCATTTTCAGGATCAGGTCCTATCAGTTCAATGAGGCAGCCAAAGGTTTTCTCATTTTAAACAAGGACTGTCTCAAAATGTGTGCTAAGGGTCACCTCTCAAACCTGTTGGCTTCCACTTCTACCATGGCCTTCAGGACTGCTTGAAGGCTTTGAGTGCACCATTTCCTCTGTGGAGGAGGATCTTTGTTCAGTGCCCACCCAGCAGTTACCCATTCTGTCTTCTAAATCCTACACCCATGGCACTCTCTTCCCACCCCCTAGAAGCAGTCTTCCACCTATCCCACATCTGTGTTCCTCACATGTGTTAAAAAACTAGGTAGAACTAAAAGCAAATGAATGAAATTGAAGGTAGACCAGATGTAGCTTGGTCTAGGAGAGGTTAAAGCATTTGAGATCATGGAGGAGTGAACAAGGGATGGTGGTAGGGGTTGATGTGGGAATAGCTTGTATGTGCCACAGTGTGGAACTGAGCAGGCTTGTGATAGGAGAGTGGTGAGGACTGTGTGGAGCACGGGGCATTGTTCTTTTCATGAAGACCCAGTATGGAGGGCTGCCTTGAAACGGAAAACCATGTAGCTTGGCTCCTAGATGCTATCTTAGCCATCACCCTTGTCAGTTTTGCTATAGAATAATCCCAGCCAGAGAGAGAGCTTCTGTATGTTCTGCAATTTGAGGTGGGGTACAAGGACCGGATGTGATTTTCAGTCTTGTGTAGCTACTCCTAGTTTTGAATTAGAAGGATTTCAGCCCAGAGCATGTTATCTCTAGATTGTCACCCTTCCTACAAATACTAATTGTATCAAGAATGACTCTCTTTTTTATGGTGCTTATCCGGCAGCTCTGAGCCAGGTAATCTAAACTTCTGCTTTCAGATGTGTTGTAAAAATCTCTAAAGTGTTGCAGAGTAGCTGCAATTTCCAACTTAAAATACTTAGGTACATAAGCCTTAGTATCCTCTCAGGAGAATTTAAAGAGTTGCCAAATTCATGAACTAAAATTTCACATTTCAACTGGAATTTCATATCTTAGCTTTCAAAACTATAGACATTTCTGCTCTGGAGGCATATTTGATCTTGAGATGAGGCATTAACCTGAAGTGTGACCTCCAGTTTTTCTGTGCTGTGTAACAGGATATATTTATCAATCTCATGACTATGTGAAGGAGGTGCCCTTCTATTTCAGATCCAACTGTTGAGCTTTTACACAAATGAAACCCAGTAGAGAGAGCTATTTCTCTTGTGCCTTGGAATTTTTCTTTAGCTGCCATGGTCTTTGATTGAAAAAGTATTCCTGAAGAGAAATCAATCAGTGTGAAAAGATTTAGTGAGTTGTCACATGTGTAAAGTGTCTGGAGAAGTCCAATGTGGTGGCTAGCAGGAAACGCTATGAAGACAGATCTGATGCCAACTTCAAACCTGCCACCTATTCCAGGAGGGGAGGAAAGTGAAGATCAGGTGGGGTAAATGATTACTCGGGGTCCATTTGAAGTTACGTCAGAATGACGTTCACTTACCTACAGCATACGTGCCCTAAAATTTTTCACCATCTGTTCTCTTTCATGGGTAGCAGGCTTGGTAATGGTTAGCATAGAGACAGCACACTCAAATTCTTTGTACAGAGGAGTCCTTTATGGTTTCTATGCAAATACCCCTCACATGTCCCCACCATTGCGTGACTTATCACACAAGCCTGCATACACAAGGTGAAACTTGTCAAGAAATACTTATGTCAGTAAATATATGTACTTAAGAATATAGGAGCTCTTATTTCATTCCTAGTTGTCAGAGTTGGGTGATTACATTTTTGTGTGCCCGGATGGTACATTATGGTACCCATAGATCTGACGAACCAGGCAGGATACCTGGGAATGAAGGCAACTCACATGTTTGCTGCTCTTCCAAAAAGGGCTCTGCAGAAATATAACTGGAAACACCATAGGGATGGGGTCCTGGAGCCATGCAGGAGGCACCATGCCCAGAAACTGAGCAGGTGGGACCTGTAATCTTCCTGCTTTGGCCTCCAGAGTGCTGGAATGACAGGTGCTCACCACCACACCTGGCTGCTGAGCTTTTCAAGTGGTCTCTCGTGAAAACTTACAGTTAAACACCCAAATATCCCTACTTTCTTTGAAGATATCTTTCCATCTTCACATTGGAAGAGAAACTATAAAATATATTTCTTCTCCTTTCTTTTTGTTCTTCACTACAGCTGCCTATATTGTAAACAATATGTATAGGGTGGCGTCCATACCCCAGACAGAATGAATAGTAGCAATCTTAAGGTAGGGTCTATAGCATTTATGTAACTCGCATTAGCAGGATGTGTGAATTTATAGTATTGAAAGGGTTATTATTTATTGCTTCTCTACAGAAATGTAGATTTTTACATCAAAAGCATTTTGAATGCAGGAGTGATGAATTTTAGAACACTTCAAATCCTCTTTCAGATATGCTGATATGGCTTAAAGTCTTTGGAACATTTGAAGGAAGAGTAAACTGCAAACTTAATTTCTTAATTTCTCTTTGGGGGCAAGATTGAGGTCTTGTTTTATGGGAAAAAATATATATATTCCATCAAAAAAGTATGCACACTTCAGGGAAAGAAACCTTTGCATAAATATTTTAATACTAAATTTATGGAGAAATCATGAGGTTGATATAAGTCACCTTTTGACTCTACAATTACAAGAGGTGCTCCAAATGGTGAGCATTACCTCCCAGGGGTTTACTAGCATGGTGAACTATTGCTTGGGTAATCTTGGTTACTGCAACGGCTGCACATGCATTTTTAGTTTCCTTTTTAAAGGCCAGCAGTGTAGTGGATTTTCTGCGATGTACAACCTCATATGAAGGTAACACCATCTGTTGAAAA
>PVLA01013547.1:0-36229 GCA_004027455.1 Hydrochoerus hydrochaeris
AGAAAGAAAGAAAGAAAGAAAGAAAGAAAGAAAGAAAGAAAGAAGGAAGGAAAGAAGGAAAGAAGAAATGTTTGTGCCTGCATCCTTCATTCCATCTGGCACAGGACTGGAGTAGACTTATTTGGACAAATGGGCTCAAATTGTTGCACTGTAAACCCTCGAGGCCTCTGGGAGAATACCAGTTAATGTCTGGGTAGACAATGTATAGCACTCACACACATGGCCAGATGTGAGCTCTACACACCCAGAAAAACCTGGGACTTTCCCAAAAGGAAGTGAAGACAGACCACATGCTCATGGAAATAGTGTTTGTGCTTCTCTGCCATCTGGAACAAAAGGAGTAACTGGTGAGGGGAGAGGAAAGGGCTGCTTTTCCCCAGTAGTTACATGAGATCTGGCTATACCCAAACTGTTGAGGGTCAAACCTCAGGCAGATTTTGCTTCAAACTTTGTTTTCAATAGCAAACTCCTGTTGAGAGATCGTACTAATATTCACTAGCAAGCAGTTTACACAAAAGTCTTAACATGCTTGTATGTGCATATGAAATGTTTGTGTATGTGTAAAAATTTATTATTAGGTTTGTTTCTATTATAGAACAAATTGCTTGCTCATGAAGACAGAGAAGCATTTGCTTGAGGGAAAATGCATTGTTACTAGGGCTTGTTTTATTATTTTCTTTGATGTTTGATTTGGTTTCTATGAACCAATCTAAGTTCTACCAAAGAAACTAGATTTCTGATCCCCACAGCCCTCTTCACATTTTACTTTGGAATCTTACCAGGTTCTTGTTTAAAACTACCTCATAAGTGTGACTGGATCTAGATATTTGGAAATGTTATGTCAGAATGTACATTCTTGGTAAGCATCCACCCCCAGCCCTGTACGCCCAGCTGACTACAATATACACTATAGTTTATGAGCTCCTGCCTCACAGATTGTGTGGAATGTGGTTGGTTCTCAGTACACTTTGGATAAGGTAAATGTCTCACTTTCCAGTTTCTCCTTTGTTGTTGCCAGTATGTTCTCATAGTTAACCACAGCAAGCTAAGATATGCTTTCTCATTTGCAATAGTGCCCATCTGTGGAATGAACCAAGTACACTGAAGGCAAATAAAGCTAAATGGAATTTTGACCAGACAAAGCAAAATATAGACCACTTTGGCTTGCCCACTATGTATTCTTGGAGACTCCCAGCTCCTCCAAAAATAATAAGTGACCAAGGCATAGCAAAACTCAGGAATTCCCAGAACAGTTCCTTTTAAAAAGTAGAAAAAACGAAATCTTGTTCCCACCTTAGCAGTTAATTTAGCACACTGCTTGACCATCTGTCCTAATGAGAGCATTGCTTCTGCCATGCCCTGCCTGACTGATTGAAAGTTGTGAGCCCAGAGAGTGACCACAGTTCACAACTTCCTACATATTCTAGAAAGAACTAGAAAAGAGAAGTTTGATATTTTCCCACCAAAATAAGTGTTAAATGTCCAAAGACAGGGTAATGCTAATGACCTTGATTTGATCATTATCCATCATGTACATATATCAAATGATTACCTTGTACTCCATAAATATGTGCAATTATTATATTTTGATGAAAAAGAAGATTGGTGTGACCCCTGTTGCAGGAGTTGTGGTGACTTGGCAGTGTCTCTGCTTTGTGGAGTTGCAGTTTTTTTTTCTTTCCTTTGCATACACACACACACAAATACACAAATAAACAAATAATAAATAAAAGAAATTGTGTGCAATTGTTATAAAATTCGTAGTGCTTCAAACAACCTAAGAAATAAATGGGTTCAAGGGTGGCCTGGCCAAGGTAGCCAGCCCATTATTTTCTGGAGCTGGTAGTCACTATATTTGCCTGAGCAAACAAGACTCATCTATTCAATGTGTAGAATACAACAATGAATATTCAGTCTCAGTTCTGATTTTTGGCAGGACCCAACAAAACTGGAAAAATTCTTTTCTTCTCCTTTCCCCTGGGGTTTTATGAATCTCCCTTGAAAGGGGTTTGAGAAGTCTCTGCAGGAAGGCCAGCTCCAGCTTCCAGAAACTGCTTTGGTCTCTTTATGTATACTAGAACAATTAACATCTAGTTTCACCATACAAAGGACTTTCTCTCCTTTTATGTTTTACTTCTTAAAATTCCCAGAATGGTGTACAGTAAAACTGTTCACTTGAGAAATTAAGTACCGTATGTGATAAGACAGTTGGATGAAAATTTTAAGCTGTCATTAAAAATGATTATAATTAGGACAAACTACATGAAAATGCTTTAAAATTGAGACCCGAGTGAATTAAAAATTAAGGGGGGTATTATGTATTATCATGTTGAAGGGCTGGGTTTTACTCGTCTAACACCCATTAATGCTAATATGGATTGCCTACATAAATCCCCAGTACTGAGATAGGAAGACCCCCACTTCATATGTTTTGGCAGTGCTACCCACAAATTTGCAGCATGCTAACATGATAGCAAGTACTGTGCTCAAAGGCATAGGGCAAGAAGCAAATGTAAACAGTTTACTTTTCCTCTATTCTGAGAGTTTCTCCCAAGAAATCTGAACTATCCTGAGAGGATATTAAAATACCTCACACCAGACTGAGTTTTCTCTCATCCTGAAGAATGTTCCAGAACCATCTAGGGTAAAACTATAACTATGACTGTTTTGTTATATTTATCCCCTGAGGTGGAGCAGGGAAGGGGTGAATGTATGCATCTATAGGCATCTGGGAAAATTAGAATAAACAACTCTTTGTCATGCCTGAGTATCTAAATGTCATGTGGGCCAAGTTCAGCTTCTTAATGTTCCAGCAAAGAACAGGTAGGCCATAATGTTCTTCATCAGATCACAAACTATGTCTGCCTGCTTCCATTTCCCATGGATTTCTACAAGTTATCCTCCTATCTCTGATCTGTTTGTTTGCTGTAATCCAGTATCCCAAGTTGTACCTCTCAGTTGTGTCAGGGACTGGAGTACATTGTGAGAAAACTGAGTTCCAAGGCTGCTTCTTTTGTATACTAATGTCAAGTCTCACAGCATCAGTGAGAGAGGCACTAATCTAAAGAAATATCCAGAGTTGGTGCCATTCATGGGCCACTGCGGGGAGAATTAGACTTCAGCCCTTTCCTGTGAGTCGGCACCATTTACGGACTCCAGGGGAGGAGAACAAGAAGACAACAAGAAGCCTAACCCTCTCTGTGAGTAGGTACCATGTGTGTGCAGGTTGCTGGGAGCAGAACCAAGCACTAGCCTCTCTTGGCACACAGACTGAGAGACAAATAGAGTCAAGGCCCTCCTTCCCTGTATTTTCATTGTTTCATTTGGTTGGGTTTTATTCTGTTTTGTCTTGATTTTATTAGTGTGGCATGGGCAGTTATTTCAAAGATAACAAGATATATTATGGTAACCATTTGGGACTTACTACTATCTTATTTTGAAGTCCTGCGTAACACTGTTTTGTTTTGATTGGCTTTATTCTGTTTTATTTTGCTTGGTTCTATTGTCTTTAAAATAAAACTTACAAAATTAAAAAAAAAAGAACATCCTTTCCTTTTGGACCCTTTCCTCATCTTATGATAAGGGAGGGAACAGCAGGCATAGGAAAGTCTTACAGAAATATCTTCCTTTGCCACAGTACCTGGAAAAAGACTAAGCAAGTTTGAGTACCACGGGCATGCCCACAGATGTGTCAGATGAGCTGGCCTGACATTTAGTAGGTGTGCAAAAAATTTTGTTGATTGACTCTATAAGATGGAAATTCTCAGAGTTAGGTAACTACAACAGGCCTTCAGTTTTTATAAAATTGAGATTGATAATTGTGACCATTCAAGAGACAAAACAAGGTACCATGGTATTTGTCACTGCTCACTGGCAGAGGTGGCCCCCATTATTCCCACACCCTGGTAGACACCCCTTTGTGCAGTCCTTTCCCCTTCAGCATGGTTAGGTGTGTGCCTTCCCTCCAGCCAATGGGATTAGCAGAGGTGCATATTGGGTATTTCAGGTTATGGCTGCATAAGTTTGTAGTGCAGTCCAGCTGTATTGTCTTTCTCCTTTTGCTGGCTGTAATAAGCACAGTGCCTTAAATGGCCCACATGGCAAGAAACATATGGTAGCCTGCAGGAGTTGACAGTAGCCACAGTAGAAAGCCAGCCAAAGGAATAAGAAGCTTTATAAACACAAGGAATGGAAGCAACCAGAAATCTCCTGAGCAAGAAAACAAGCCCTTCCCTATCCCAACCTCCAGATGAGACCCAGCCCTACCTGACACCCTGGTAGAGTCCTTGTGAGACTAATGCAGATGCCCAACTCTGCTTTGAACAGGTTACCTCACAGAGACCTGAAGAAAGAAAGGATCCAAGTTCCTGGTGATTTTTCACACACAAGAAATGAAATACCCAGGTGAGAATTTTAATTTTGTGCCTGGCAAGGGTAGGATTTAAGAGTTTATCACTTGATTCATGGATGAATGTCTTAATATCACTTTATTTTCCCTGTACAATTTGTCTTATACAAATACCACAATTTTTACTACAAATGTAAGGAAGTCCTTACATTTTTTTTCAGTTGGTATTGGACTACTATTTTTAACTGAAAGTATGCTTTCTATGTTCTCAAGATGTTTTCTTCCCAAATGTTGAGCATCTGCCACATGACCTCATATGATGAATGAAACCTTTTAACAAAGTATCCTCAACCCTGAATCCTGAATGACCTTAATCAATTCACCTGGAAGGGAGATTCTTTTATCATTATTATTATTATTATTATTATTATTATTGTGTGTGTGTGTGTGTGTGTGTGTGTGTGTGTGTGTGTGTGTTTAATGCTGAGGACTAAATTCAGGGCCTTGCACATGCCAAGAAATCACTCTAACTTGGAGCTACAACCCTAGTCCAAGACTTTTAACTTTTTGTGGGGTTGTTTTCTTTTCTTTTCCTTTCTTTTCTTTTCTTTTCTTTTCTTTTTTGGTACCAGGGATCAAACTCATGACCTTGCACTTGCCAGGCAGGCGCTTAAGTCACTGAGCTAAATCTCTGCCCTAGACTTTAACTTTTTAACTTTCCTAAACAAAATAATTTATCATTATGTTGCCCAGAAATATGATGAGACACATTGTAAACAAGCTTAGGGGTCAGTGATTAGTAGAATCTGCCATGGGTTCTCTGGATTCCAACCAAAGCCATTGTCAGTGATGGTGAATATATTTGCATTCCTGAACAAAAGTTTCAGGAAATTGCTTAAAGTTGCTTGCTGTGTGGATTTTTAGGTCTGGGGAGGATTTTGTATTTTGTTTGTGTTTTGTTTTGTTTTGTTTGCTTTGAATCTGTGTTTTTGAAGGAGGACTTTTTTATTTGGTTGGTTGGTCTTTGGTCTCATTTTACTTAACTTATTTACTCCTTAGATGAGGCCTCACTGTGCTATTCAAACTGGCCTAAAAGTCCTGGGCTCAAACAATCCTTCTGCCTCAGCTTCATAATTAGCTAGAATTAAGCTGCACTCCATCACACCCAGCTTTTTTTTTTTAAACCTCTCATGGTCCATCAAAGAGCTAGTGAATATTAGCTTTGAATATGAAAGTCCCCTCCCCTATTCCTTTTCTCCCCATCTCTTCCTTTCTTAGCATCATAAAATCCATTGCATTATCATAGTGGAGTTTACATCTCAGTGGGGTTTGTAAAACCACAGCAGTTTCTGCTATGACTCACTAGCTGACTTCCATTGGATATGACAGATTGTTCAGCCAATCTGTGTGATACAACTGCATTATCACAAGTCACTGTGCAGTTTTTCACTGTGAAAGACTGATAGACCATGCTGGGTCTCCATCTAGCTCTTCCTGGAAACATCACCTTCCTTTCCATATGGAATTTTGGGGTCCTAATAAACATCTTGGAAATCACTTACTGAATCTTTGCTGTGTTCCAGGCATAGTGCAGTGCTTTAGACACATCTGGATCACCCCCATCCATTCTTCATGCCTGATTTGTCTGCTCACCAGAGGCAACCGAGGCTGAAAGTCTGTGGTCACATTAGCTCCCATATGACACCAGTATGTATTACATGTGCTGATTTGGAAACATGTTTGGATGCAGGGAGAAAATGCCAGTTTTCATATAATTTAAACAAAATGAAAAATTTCTAAGCCAGTTTCAATAAGAGAATTATCCTAACATAATTTGACATATAAAGTAATAAAAGCCTTACTTATCCTAATAGGTTTTCCCAGCAGCAACATAAAGAAATAAAACCCTGGTGTTAGACATTCAGTCCACAACTTTAGATCTCGAGTCCGGTGTGAGTTGGTCTTCTGATTGGCCTCCTGGGCCCAGATGAGGCACCTCATCTGTCTTAACCAGGGTTTCCTCATCTGTGAAGGAAGGTAACAGACTGAAGTTTTATCTAAGACCTTCAAAACAAACAAACAAACAAACAAACAAACAAATAAGACCTAGCTCAGAGAATCCCTCTACCTGTTCAATTGTTATAACTCTCTTTATGGCTATTTTTGAAACTTTATTCTGACAAAAAAGTAGATATGTGCAGTATATAGTCACATATATATACATAAATACACACACAAATTTTATTGTTTTGTTCTTAAAGTGACAAAAGGCAAATTAGCTTTGTCTCTCTTTGGTCACTTTCTACTGGGGAGCAGTAAATTTACTGTCATGGAGCCTCATGCTTCTGAGAAAGTGCCCATGCCACACCGATGAGGCATTTGGGAACTTTCACCCCACATCCCACCCACACCAACCTGGCTGTTCTTTAAGATTAAAGCAGACCAATTAGCAAAGAACCCCTATTCTAGGCCATAAAGTGAAATTCCCAGGAACTGCCACACAGAAACTTATCCAATGCCAAAACACCCAGGTGGGGAAAAAAATTAATAAATTATCGGGATATTTTATATATACAATTCCAAATATGGCTACATGGAGTTTGGAAACATCTGGGTGATGAATTGGAATTTTGCTTTTGCTTCAGCTCTTTGGCATAACATAAACACAGCCTGCAAGTCCCTAGAGATAAATGGGAGAAGCTGGAAACTGCAAAAGGTAGATAGAGAAAAAAATCAGATTTTAAAACCATGGTCCATGCTGCTTGCCAAATGGGAAAAAAATGTTAAAAATTCAAAGCAGTCCAAAGTTTTCTCTCTCAGAGTTAAATTAAAGATACAGTGTCCCAGGTAGCTATAAGTAGAAGCTATTTTGCATATTCTTTTACCTTTTTGAGACAAAGTTGGGAAAAATATGTATTTTTTTTAATTTTTAGTTTATATTTGTTTTAAAGGCCTAGTAGCATGCTGTTGGTTACAGTTTTCTCCTACTGATTCTACATATGAACTAAGATTTGGGGCACTAAAGAGGTATTTTCTGAAAATAGTCTTCAAAAGTGCTATTCCTTTAAAAGTCCCAGATAAAGATATTCAGTGTATAATACAGGCAATTACAGTATGAATTTTAAAGGCTTTCACATGCAATTACTTGCAATAACTTAGTTTCTTTCCCAGCCTATAATAAATCAAGTATATGTAAATGCTACAAAATTTAAATATGAGTAGAGTTTTAGTACACTACTATATCACTAGGAATCAGTATTTTTGTTATATATAGTACTGTTTAACTTATGTAAAGTGAAAAATCTCATTGATTTGAGTTAGCTAATTCAGAGTTTGTAGAACTGGCTTGAAGTTGACACTTCATTAGTGAAGTCATTCTTCATTGAAAGCTCAAATTAAAGGTGTAAATAAGAAGGCAAATGGGAATGTATAAAGTACTTAAGAGTAAATTTAAAGTACTTTAGAAGTACCATTTGCATATGAAATTATTATGCTAATTATAAGTAATTCTTATTAAAGTAGGTCTCCTAAGATGATCTTCTAGGCAGTTTCCCTTAGTGAATTTCAGTTACAGAATGCAGCAGAAAGTAATAAAGTGAGATTCTTTTAAATACTGTATTCTCTGATTCTCTAATTCAGAATTTCTATTAATTATAAATTATCATCTTGCTAATTAATCCAAATTGCTGACATTTTACTATCAATTTCCAACCAGTTCTTAACTCTTGTTTACAAAGTCTAAGTCAGTTTTTAAAAAGTAGGAAATCAGTTCTGGTGGCACATGTCTGTAATCCCAGCAGTCAGGAGGCAGAGGCAGGAGGATTGCTGAGAGTTTGAGGTTATCCTGGGCTACATAGCAAGTTCAAGGTCAATCTGAACTACATAATAAGACCCTGTCTCTAAAATAAATAAATAAATTTTTTAAAACATAGGATTAATCATAGTTTTCTAACAAAATTTTGTATTTTCAAGCATCAGACGGGTGATGCTTTTACAATGTAACAGTCTCTATTTCCCAGTGGCTAGGCCTAATATGTAGGTACAAATTTCGGAAAAAAGAAATAAAAAGTAGAAAAACTTTCTGACATAGGTGATTCAAATTAGAATTTATTGCCTCCTTAATTAAAAGGATTTTAAGACCAGAGTTTTAAGTAAAAGTCCAGTGAGAAGGTGGAAGACAGAGAAGGTCAAGTACTAATACAGTGATGAGATCTACCCAGTAAGACATGTAAGCAAACATGTCATTTGTTTGGTCACTAGGTATTTGTGTTTAACTCCCTGTCAATATGATTGTCAAAGTACCTATTTGGAAAATAGAGACAATGTTGAACTTGAGCATAGTCTGAGTTCTCTAAAGCTGAGATGATAGTTAATATCTCTCTCTCTCCCTCCCTCCCTCCCTCCCTCCTTCCCTCCCTTCCTACTTCCTGAGAAATTGCTTATTACAAAAGACCACTCTACTCTAGAATATTCTGAGACAACACCCACCTATATTGTCCATGGTGGCTGGGCTGAGATCAGTCTTTCTCCTCCCTCTAGACTTCTGGAAGGCTCTCTGTTGTCTGCCTCTATAAAACCTTAAGCGCTCTTTCTATTATTTGAGAAGATCCTCCCTAGTAAGTATTCTACCTGTTGCAGTTCTATGAATAAGATCAGTTTGTCCTATGCATTTTGCCTGCCATGTTTTCTGCTGTGACTTGGACAGGACTGGACTTCAGCTTCAGTTCCCTGCTTATTCCAACTAGGTAACAAGGGTTCTGGGAGCATTTTGTGCTCCCATCCTGCTTGGTAATCTGAGAACCCAACAGTGAGTTCAACCCTGAGCATTGAACTCTTGTTCCTTGGTAGTAAAATACAGATGTGATTTATTCATTTTGAGTTCTCACTTGATTTCAGACACTGATTTTGGTTTTATGGTCTGATCATATAGAGATTTCTGTATATAAATTACTAGCTTATAAAAATCTTGTTTCTATTGGAACCTACCTGGAAATTAGATTAGATCTTTTTGTCTTGCTCAATTTTTCAGTTCTCACAGATTTTTTCCTCCAAGTATCTGGCTATAATTCTCTAAACTAATGTTTACAATGTTCCTCCCTCCTGCCATACTTGGCTTCACCACAAACTATAACTACCAGATTCCTATCAGACAGTAAGTTGCAGCTGGCACATGTCTCCAAATTCTGAAGTCCAAGAATTAAACCTCAAAGGACTAGAACTTCCCCAGCCCAAGCCACTATCTGGACCACTAAGAAAGCTTAGTTATATATGCATTTAGATGAGAGGTAATAATGTGGACCATCCCACCCAGAACATTAACACCACAGTCTGATAGCATCAAGAAATTATATGTGGTAGGTGCAGTGACATGTGTCTCTAATCCTAGGTCTTCAGGAGGCTGAGACTGGAGAATTCCTTGAGGTCAATGGTTTCAGCCAGCCCTGGTAACAGTGAGATCCCGTGGCAAAATTAAAATAAAATAAAATAAAATAAATGTGATGGGGTTAAAACTGGTGGTCAACTTAACACCAGCTGAATTGAATCAGCATGGTGCTGAGTATAGATGGCCCACCCGAGGAAAGTTGCCAGCATAAAAAGAGACGTGGGGAGAAAGAGTATGGCATTGTGGGTTCTTCTAAGTGTTGTTGGTTGGAGCTGTTGGTTGTCCTAGAGGAGCTTGTCATGGCTAGCTTCCCCAGTATGAATTTGGCCATTAAATTGGAGGAGTTCAGGACCTTATCACTGAGAGTGGCTGCAGTTCACTTTGGAGGAGCTCTGGCCCTTACTTTGAGCATCACTTTCTGGCTCCTGAGGAGAAGATGTGTGCTGATTAATCTCCAGGAGGTTTGTCACACTGGCTTCCTGATATATACTCAACTGTTCTCATCGTCAGAGTAGCTTGGGACCTCACTGCCACTGAGGATGGCTGTGGTAGTGTTCAGGGGAGCCCTGGTTCTTATTTGGAGTGTCACTTCTTGGCTCCACTGCAGAACCCTCAACCTACTGGCACACATCCTTCACCCTGCTGGCATAGGCTTTCTAGCTTCTACCACTGACCTTTGGGCCTTCCCAATGCAGATCTATAAAACAGACCTGCATGAGTCATTGCTGTGGGCTCTAGACCTCCAGCTGGTCTTATGGGAGGCATTGTCATGGGCTCTAGGTCTTCAGCTGGACTCATGCAGGACATTACTTGTGGGATCCAGGCCCTTAGTGTTGTGGACATATTTCCTATACTTTCTTATATTTAACTCTGGGTAACTACCATAAAATAATACTATAAATTCTGCATCTTGTATGTAATTGTTCTCCTTGCAACCCTTGACAACAACAATAAAATAAAATAGTAAAGAAAAGAAATAATAAGTGCATAATCAGAAGATTTTCTTCCACAAAGTTCCTAGAATCCACTGAACTGGCTCCCTTAGGTTCAGTTCCTGGATCTTTACTATAATATGACTTTTTTATGAATATGTTCTTTTTTATTTTAGACATTCTTTTAATGTGCCTTACTATCGAGACTCTACCACTGACATTTGCTGCCACATTGCAACAGTTGATATAACTGTTTTGAAGGAATGCAAACAAAAATTCTTAAGAAATGATTCTTATACCCTGCTTTGTCCCACTCTGGAGGTTTTTTTATCACTTCTGAGTTGTCCAGCAATAAATTATGTACTAAACAAAAGTGAAGACGAACAGTACTGAACTCTGCCTGAGCCAGTGCTCTCAGAAGGCAGTAATGGCTGAGAAATCTCTGCCCTTTCTGTTCTGAGAAAAACTAACCACCAAGGACCAAGGACATGGTCTAAACTAAGAAACCTTCCTCAGCAGCTCGGGGAAGACCCATCTCCATTCTCCATGATTCCCCTAAGACTTGGATATGCCTCACAAAACTCCAGGCCCTTTCCTTTTCTAAGACATGTTCCTCATTCCTGACTTCTTCCTTAGTGAAATGGGCTGAGAGATTGCAAGATGGCCGACTGAGTGGCGGCAAGATAAGAGAGCCTCTCTGAGGAAAAAAATAAAAATAAAAACAACTCAGATGCTGGAATCTGGCAACATGGAAAAAGCCAGACAAAAGGGGAGGAATTTTCATGACCCAGAAAGAAACTGAGGAAAAAGAAAAAGAAAAAAAAAGAAAGAAGAAGCATGGACAGAGAGCCGGAGCTGGGCAAGCCCCAATCGCTGTACTGGCACATCTTAAACTCAGGTGACTCACGATTGAGCTGAGATCGTGGCCCTGCCGAGAGCAGGGGTTAGTGAGATCCATACCCTTGGCTGGAGGAGGTGCTGAGACAGGGAGTGGAAACAGCCAGTCGAGCAGCACAAACTTTGTTGAGTGAGAGGAACTGGAATCCCCAAATCAGGAGGACTGGCTGGGTGACATTTTAGAGTTGGGCAGGGCTGGCTTGAATCAAAACCTGAGGAGGCATCCTTAGATGACTCCTAGTCCAAAGCAGATTGGTGGGATCTGCTCGGGCTGGGCCACACCCCTGGTTGAAACCCAATAGCCAGGCTTTCCTGACTTTCCTGGGCCAGTGGCATCCCCAGGGAACACACAAACTTGTTGAGGCATAAACTGGTTGACTAGAGTAGGGGGAGGGACTGGCTTTCAGCATGCAACTCGCAGATCCGCAGCAGACTGGGGGGTGGTACTTTCCTAGCAAGTGTGCTGCAGAAAAACTAAGCAATAGGAAAGGCCCAGAGACCTCCACCACCCACCTGTCTGAAGGGGGCCGAAAACATGACAAGACAGAGAAAGAGCAAAAGGTCCCCAACTGTGGAACCAGGGAAAGTGAGTCCAACAGAGGTAAATGCAGAGGAGGTTGAGAGCAGCAAATCTGTAATGTCAGAGACAGCCTCATCGGAAATAAAGAAATACCTCCTTGACCTCATCGTCGAATTTAAATCTGAAATTCTAACTCAAGTGAAGCAAGATATAAGAAGATTAATAAAAGAAGTCCTGGGTAATCCTCAAGTAGACACAAATGAAAGAATAGAGGAACCCAGAGAAAGGAGAGAAGCCTTTGATGAAGAATATAGACAAAACCTAGAATATATGAAACAGATCCAAAGAGAATATCAGGAAATTAAAAACTCCATTGAAACCTGGAAAAACCTTTTAACAGAAACTAAAGACAAACTTTCAAAACTTGAAGATAGATTTGCAAAGTATGATTGTGAAAGGAAGGATCTCTTAAAAATAACAAGGAACCAGGAAGCAACGATACAAAGGCTAGAAGATGACAAGAGGATTTATAACCTAAGAATAAAATATGTGAATGAAGATGCAGCAACAAATACAAATGAAATAGAAAGTCTATTCACAGAAATAATTAAGGAAAACTTCCCAAACATAGGTAACGGAAGTGAAGTTCAGATAAATGAGGCATATAGAACTCCAGCCAGCTACAATCCAAACAGATCTACACCCAAACATATAATAATCAGGATCCCAGAAATCCATCACAAGAACAGAATATTAAAAGCAGTCAGAGAAAAGAAACAGATTACCTATAAAGGAAAACTCATCAAAATCACAGCAGACTTCTCAATGCAAACCATCAAATCAAGAAGAGCTTGGAGTGAAGTCTTCCAAGTCCTGAAAGAAAATAACTTCCAACCCAGAATGATGTACCCTGCAAAACTGTCTCTCAAAATTAATGGAGAGACAAGATATTCCATGACAAAGAGGAACTGAGGGAGTTTGTGACCACCAATCCAACCCTGCAAAGAATACTGAAGGACATTCTAGAGAGAGGGAAGCAAATCACCAGGGTTCCAGGAATAATGGCAGAAAGGCCTCAAAGAAAGGGGAAGACAGTGGAATGAAGGAGAAAAATAAACAAACAACAATGACAGAAAAATAGCGTTACAGAGATAAGACAGAGAAGATTGGTTATATCAGTTTTATCTTGACTAATTTTATTTGAATCTGGTGTGTTTGAGAGTGTCAAGTCTGAGAGTAGGGGCAACTTCTCTGAAGATGACAGGATTCAATAGGATACCCACTCTGGTTTGATTATTCACAGCCTTTGAAGTCCTATAATGTCTCCAATGTTTAGATTTTATTCATAGTGTAAAGCAATGCTAAGTTTATATTATATTTGACAATATAGACAATTTTATTCAAAATAACAAGAGACATCATAGTACTTACTGTAGGTCACCTAGTGTTGTGTTTTTGCATGTTCTTTTCATTTCCTGTTTCTCTAGGAATTTGTATTGCTGACTTGTTTTGATTTGTTTCTCCCTCTAATACAGAAAGGTTAGGTATATGTGTAGAGACTTATACATGTGTAGAACTTCTAAGTAGTTTATGGGAATGGATTATACTTATTGTAAAGAAAAAAAAAGGAAAAGAGTATTCTAAAGGATATAACTGCATGTATGTTTGAGTGTGTGGAATTAATAACCATGTTGCTAAACTTTTAGATGGATGGATGAGCAAAACTGACTGCAGTCTCATTGTTTGGATGTCCACTTTGTGGACTTTACTTTTGTAACTTGAACAACTGCATCTAAGAGGAAAGTATGCAATTATCAACTAGTGATTTTTTACTGGTTAATATTTTTGTTTTTTTGTTTTGTTTTGTTTTGTTTTTGAGATTTTGTATTTTTTCTACCATCTTTCTGTTTCAAAATTTTTTCTTTAAATAAAAAAATTTTTTTAAAAAAGCAAGAGGAGGAAAAGAAAGTGCTCTAAAAGAGATAACTGTATGTATACTTAATTGTGTAGGATTGATAACCATGTTACTAAGTTTTTGTTGGATCGGTGAACAGAACTGTTTGCAGCCTCACTGTTTGAATGTCCACTTTGTATGCTTTAATTTTGTAGCTTGAACAACTATATCCAAGAAGCCAATATGTATCAAATAGTAACTTCTTACTGTTTATTTTTTTTAATTCTGTATTGTTTCTACCCTTTTTTCTGTTTTGCTTCCCCCCTCTTTAAATAAAATTTAAAAAAAAATGGGCTGAATAAAATGATACCCTTAATTATTCTAGGTTCATTGTCTGTCACAGAAGAAAGTTTTATTAAAATATATATAAGACCACATACTTCCTGGAAGATACAGCCTGGTGGGAGTGGTATTCAAAGTAAGATGAATAGTCCTGAGTCTATAAATGTGTTGATAGGTAATTATTCAAGACACCAAGTTGTTCCACATATAGATCAAACTAATGCAATAATTGTTGGATCTCTCAGCTGGGGCTGTGTAGACACCTCCTCAAAATCTCTGACCATCATTAGTTTTATTTCAAAAAAAAAAAAAAAACAATTATCCAAGCCCAGAGAAAAAAATGAGACCATAAAATTTCCTGAGTGCCTCACTATTTATTTTCTGTGAGTGAAATTGAGTTACTTGTCAAACTTAAAAAAAAAAAAGTGATTCATTTCCTGCTGTGTATCACTAAAAAGAAGTCCATCTAAATCTGCCGTATTGGTCAGTGCCTGGTGTTCTAACATAACATCTATTCCCTACTCCCTTCTGCTATCTGTATTTCATGAACAGCAATAGTGGGAAAAGAAGACAAAAAGAATAGTACAAAAAAAAGAATAGTACAGAAAATATAAAATATGTAAATTGGGAAACTAAAGAATTTCTCTCCGTAATTGAAGATATGATCACAAAGGAAAATTTACCTCTGCAATCTACTTTATCCTCAAATTAAAAGTACAGAGAAAAGAGACTTACCTTTGATTACTAATATAAAGTCTAAGTTGCTTATGTCACATTTGTCATTCAAGTTCTGTTTTTTAAATGAAAAAGTATCAAGAACACTCCATCTTAAGAGGATTAGCTGTTAATGCTGTAGCTTTTAATAACTGACAACTCTACATTTAAATCCCAGGCTGTACATAAACTGTCAGTATCCAAATTTGCCCAGACAAACAGAACTGGAGAAAACAAAAATAACATGAAGAAAAACTGCACTATTAACAGCTGTGCAAATAACTGCAGCAGTGTGGACTAATAAAAGGATACCAGCAATCTTATTAAAAACCGAAGAAGTACAAGTTGCTGCACATTGAGTTAGAATAGTCAACTGCTGTTTATTTCCTTTCAAAATCTGGTCCTTCTGTCAAAGTTACTGCACCAAGTGGTCTAGAAGAATACCTTTCAAAGCAAGCTCTTAGGTCGTTAAGGAAAGTAAGCACTGATTAAAAATGTTGAGAGAAAGGGAGAATGGTCAGTTATTACATTCTTTACCCTAAGCATTTGCCATCACATTTATATTTCGGTAGAATTTCAAAACTTCTCCAGGTCAAAACTGAGGGCAGAAGTTTTTTCACTTCCTTTGATGCAGTCACTGCTCTTAGTCAAAGCCCCTTTGGCTAGATTGAAACTGGAGTGGATTGAATATGACTGGAGCTGGGAATCCTACAAAATCCAAGGGCATAGTTTTGTGAGCTGAAGGAACAAATCCAGACCTAGAGATCTGAGGAGTGCCCAATAAAAATATCACATGATTTTAAATTTTTATATATGCAATTTTTAGATTTTTTTTAGTTTCCACTTTCCAAAAAAGGGACAGATGAAATAAATTTTGCATATTTCATTTGCCCTCACCTATATAGTATTATTTTCAACATATAACCAATTTAAATGTCATTTGTAAGATATTTTACATTTTTATATTAAATTTTCAAAACCTAGTGTGTACTCCATCATTAAAGCATGTCTCCATTTGAAGTTTTAGCATTCAGTGTACAATGTAATCTTACACAACAATAAAGTTGTGTTAAATGGAAAAAATATTTCATACTGTGTCAGTTTCTAAATTAAGATGTAAATTAATTAAAATTAAATTGAATTTTAAAATTCAGCTCCTCTGTGGCACTAACAATGTTATCAGTGCTTAGAGACCACATTCAGCTCAGGGAGGCTGTAAAACTCTTGAAGTCATAGGCATAGACAAGCACTTCCTGAACAGAGCAACTGTTGTGCAGGAAATAGTTCTTAGAATCAGCAGTTGGGATCACATTAAATTAAAAAGCTTCTGCACAGCAAAAGAATCAAACAAAAGAGTGAAAAGACAATCTGCAAGATGGGAAAAAAGTTTTGCCTGCAATTCCTCACACAGAAGGTTCATATCTAGAATATATAAAGAACACCACCCCATACTCACACATAAAACAACCAATCAAGAAGAAGTACAAACAGTTAATAAATACGTGAGGAAATGCTAGACATCACTGACCATTACAGAAATGCAAATTAAAACAATAATGCAATTCCATCTCTTTTTTTATTTTAAAGACAATAAAGCAAAACAACAGAATAAAGCAGATCAGAACAGGAACAATGTGAACAACACAGGAACAAGACAACAGGAAATCAGTAGTGGCCACCAAAATGTCTCTTGTTTTCTTTGAAATAGTTGTCCATATCTTCACGTGCAGTATCTATCTTACCCCAGAAAGAATGGCCATCACCAAGAAATCAAATAACAAATGCCAGAAAGGCTGTGGGGAGAAAAGGAACCCTTCTACATTGTTGGTTGGAATGCAAACTAACACAACCACTCCTGAAAATTAGTATGGTGATTCCTCAAAAGACTAAAACTAGAAATTCCATTTGACCTAGCTATTTCCCTTCTAGGTATCTTCTAGGTATCTTAAGAACATCATACAATAGGTTATATCCTTTTTTTATTTCTGGTGTAACAAATTGCTTAAAACAACAACAAATCTATCATTTTATAGCTCTTGTGTTCAGAAATTTGAAATGAGACTTATCAGGCTAAAGCCAAAAGCGTCAGCAAGGCTGGTTCTTTTTGGACAATCCCAGGGAGAAACCATTCCTGCTTCTTCCAATAGGTAGAGATTAGTGACATTTCTTGGCTCCTGGTCACATTGTTTCAGCTTTACTTCCATGTCACCGTGCTTTCCACTGTGCACTTCTGCTTCCTTCTTATAATGACTTTCAGATTACATTGAGTCCGCTCAACTATTCCAAAATAATAATCTTTGTCTCAAGATCCTTAACTTTTGTTCAGACTTTGCCTCTACACACTGATATTTGAGCGACCTGTAATAATGCAACAATGGATTAGCAGGAGAAAGGCACACAACTAACATGCAACATTTATGGGAGCCACACAAGATAGATATTCAAAGACTGAGTGAGGCTTCAGGACCCTCTCCTTTGAGAAGAGGAAAATGGGGAGAGGAAGCTGCAAGTGATTTTAGATAGATGGTAAGTGATTTTTAGGAGAAATGAATGCATGCAAGGTTGAACAACAGCCTGAACAAATGTCCTCTAGGCTTTGAAATAGGCAAGAATGAGTTGTTAGACGGCAAGAGTAGCACTGCCCTATGAAGGAAAGATGTGTCATTGTACAGGTAAAGTCTCTCAGATGACCTCTTTAGAGAATAGAAATGTATTTAGTGAAAATAGGTATAAGAACCTGTAGTTTTTCTTTTCTAGGATTAACCTTCACTTGTTAATGAGATTTAGGGAAGGAATCCAAGGCAATCTCTGTCAGGTGAGGAAACTTCAGATCCAGCTCTTCCCTGCTCTGTGGTGGGGTAGGGACTAGGTTAGAGCCACTCTGATTCTAAGGCAGCTCCTAAGAATTTGCATTTTCTTTTCCTTTGAAGTACTCAGTGGATCAGAGCATCATACCTGGGGATGCCATTTTCTGAGCCCAAACCACTTTGTTTGCAAGGGCTTTCTCACCATGTAAAGTAACAGCTTAGAAATAAGTATGTGGGCATTATAAGGGAAGAGAAAACATATTTTTCCTTCTACTGTGTAGGTTCTTACTGAGCCTCTAAAATAAAAGATAGATAAGGAAGAGAATTTACATATTTACTTAATATAGTTTGTATGTGACACAGAGGCCTACATAAGGAAATGAAGCTAAAGAACTAGGTAAACCTGGGAGTTTAATGCCAAGTTTGTTGAAGAGTGGAGAGTTGTGGAGAAATGTGCTAAGCCAAAGAGGGAACTGAGCACAGAATAGTAAACTGGAGGAAGCAGCGAGTCCTACTCATTCAGATTCTCCTTGGTGTCCTTCCATCTTCGGTCATAAGGATGCTGCTTTCCTCTGAGTACCAGGAAGACATCGCTCAGCTGAGGGTCAGTGACCTGCTTCAAGGGAAGGTCAGGGAGTTATTCCCACACCTCTATTCTTCACATTCCTTCACCTTCAAAATATTTAATATGCCAAATTTTGTGTAACACGTTCTGACTCCCATCAACATATTTGGGGAAGCAGTACCCAGCATATCACACCAGGTTAAACAGAAAGAAGAAACATAACTTCAGATGTGCTCTCCAGAAATCACAGTGGCTGTTAGGTGCAGAATGACCATCCATAAACAAATAAAGAAAGAGGCTCACAGGCTGTTTTACAGTATTTTACATGAGAATGAGCGAATGCAGCTTAGAGAAGTGCTAGTTCTGTCTGTCCAGCCCCATCCTGTTGTTCCTTTGGGAAACTACTCACCATCACATTGGTCATGAGCTTCAAATCATTGCTGGGGCTCTGAGTCTTGACCCAAGTCTTGCCCAGTCATCACAGCTCATTCACCTGGCCAAGGTGGTGGGTCCAGGAGTGAGCCAAGTGCCTCTAAGTGAATTTTCAACTTGAATTGTTCCTTCTGGCTTGTACAGTTGACACTATGCAAATCACAAATGCAGGAAGCTTTTTTTTTTTTTTTTTTTTTTTGGTATGAAGAAAACTTCTCTGCAGGGGAGGAGAATAAAGCCTAGATATATAATAGGATAGGCCCTGGGAAAAAGAGAAAATCTTGACCATCTAATGTCTGACCCTGCATCAAGGTTTATCTACCATCAATCTTGGACTTTGTTGTTGAATAAAACACATATGTTTCTTCCTTTTTTTCTTCCTTATGTAAATCTGGGTTATGTTTCTGTCATTTGCAGCCAAAAGGATCCTCACTAATACAAGCCTCAAAAGGAATGAGAACTGGGACTAAACAATCTCTGAAACTTTTTCTCCTCCTTGACTCTATTTGAATTCCTTCTCCTCCTTCCTGCTAAATGGCTCAGTTAGCTTTTCTAACATATGATTTTTAAAAAGTGGTTTTCTCGTTGCATCTCCTTCTTGAAAACATCCAGCAGACGCTAGCATGGATGAACTTGAAAGAGAAATTCCCAGGACAGAGAATATGTGCAGCTTGACTTAAAACTGATGACTGTGCAGGCTTTGAAAGGCATGTCCCTGGGGCAGAGGGACAGCTTATTTCAAATCAGGAAGTATACGAATAGGGTGCATTCCCAATATTTGACCATCATGTACAAACCCCTTTCTGTAACTCTTCTTAAATACTTCCCCAAAAAGCGCACAGTATATCTATGTGAGCAAAGAGTGAACATCCAAAAACACCTTCCTCAAGTGATTCCAGCCCTAAGTGGAGTTGAAGGTTTCTCTTTCACTCTCTTTTTCAAACAAAACATTTCTAGGTTCAAGCTATGACCCAACATGCTACTGCAAAGACCAGCAGAAACACAAGGATTTGGAGGTAGATTTATTTTTGTTGATGGGCACTGATGGAGATAATTCCCAGAATATCAGCCCCTGATCTCTGGTGGTCTAGAGCTCATACAGGATAAGCAAGCAGGAAGTACAGAGGCAGTATGTCTTGTCAAATGGGGATTGGTTTATACAATGTGCATCATAGTTATGCAGCTAATGCAGTAATGATCAGAGGCAGGACACTGGCCTACTCAATGAACTGACTCACTGAAAAGGTCCTAGCACAGCGGGCTTATTAGAAAGCGGGGCCTAATTGGATGAGATGGATCACTGGGGTCAGACATTTGAAAGGCACAACTTGTCCCCAGCCTCTTTCTGTTTTACTCTTTCCTTTTAACTCTGCTGTCATGAAGTGAACAGATTTCTTCCATCATATGCTTCCACCGTGATGGAAGCATATACCTCTAAACCTCTGAAACTAAACCTCTGAAGACTAAACCTCTGAAACCATGAGCCAAAATAAACCTCTCCTCCTCTAAAGTGCAGGTGTCCTGTATTTTCTCTGAGCAAAAGAAAGATGATTAATGTGCAACCATGGTGTATTCATTCATCCATCCAAAGATTATTTACTGAGTTTCTACTACAGCTCAAACATGAGGCACAGGAACACAGACAGCCAAAACAGACAAAAGAATCTCCACTCTTGTGTAGTTTTAATTCTAATAAAAAAAAAACAAATAAAGAAAATATAGATTGTGCAGTATCCCAGTAAGGACATTCATGAATGATAACAAGAGAACTTTATATCTTCTATCAGTCTATCTGGGAAACGAAACAAATGAGGATGCAGGTTGTTAGAGATGGTACACACCAAACAGCTACAAACCACACAGTAAGTTTTCAGCTGTAGCCATATCAGAGCACTGGATTTCAGGAAGATTATAGTGGAAATGTCTGGTCAATGGTATCTCATCATTTAATCACTACTTCATAGCTAACCATGCAGATACTGAAGCTTATGAATGATGTAAATCAAGCATATAAAACCTCTGGATCTCCATTTGAATTCTCGATGCTGAGAAAGCTTCTCATGTAGCCCAGAAAGACCAACATCAAAGAGAGAGTGCTTAACCTGGGCAGGGAGTGGAGTCTCTTCATCCATTCTGCACTGCTATCACAGAATACATGAGACTGAGTAACTTATAAAGAAAAGAAATTTATTCTCACACAGTGCCAGCTAGGTAGGCCAAGATCAAGGTGCTGGCAGTTAGGGTTGGTTTGTCTGCTTACATGGTGGGACCTTGAACTAAACACTCCCCATGAGGCCCCACTTTCCAATGTCTTGCCCTGGGGATTAAGTTTCCAACACATGAATTCTGAAGGTCGCATTCAAATGATACAAGGGGAACATGTTATTGCCATGTACTTGGTTTTTTGAAAAAGAAAAAGTACCCTCTATCAGTTCATACAGACATTCATTTCTGACATATGATATTGGGTCTTATAAATAACAAAATATAGAACTTATAGTGTGCAAATTTGAGAAAAGATAAGAATATGAATTTGTTACTGCTTTGGTCATGAAACTGAGATTATGGCCCAGAATTAAAACAACAGTAGCTTGGAGGTATAGCTCAGTGTTAGAGCACTTGCCTAGCATATGTTAGATCCAACATTTGATCCCCACTACTACAAAAAAGTAATGTTCTTCAATGATTAAAAATTTATACAGATATTACAGATATACACATTCTCTCTTTCTCTCCTTCTCTCTCTTTCTCTCTCTGTCTCTCTCTTTCTCTCTCTCTCCACACACACACACACACACACACACACACACTTTCAACCAATATGTTTGATATTATCTTTCCTATTAAATTGAATAAGGGGAAGAGTTTTCAAAAAGAGTGTAAAATAAATATTTTTTCATGGAATGTAGTCCAACATGTGAATAAATATGCTTTTCAGCACCATCGTGGCAGGATACCATAGTCTGAATATTTTTGCAGGCACCAGACCCACATTAGGCAAAAGCAGCCCTCAGCTATCAATAACCACATGGATGTAGCTATGTTCCAATAAAAGTTTATTTACAAAAACAGGTGCAGGCTTTTGGATTATGGTTTGTCTACCTCTGTCTTAAATCACTCATCACCTCTCTCTGTCTTTGTTTTTCATCCGGGTTCACACTACCACTGCCTTTCCCCCAGACTATTGCAACAGAATTCAAACAATTCTAGCCACCTGCATTCTCGTGTCCACCCAAGATTGTCTCTACATATCAGCTAGGCAATTGTTTCCAGAGACGCATCACACACACACACACACACACACGCACACGCACACGCACATGCACATGCGCATACGCACACATTTAAAAGCCTGCCTTGCCTTCCTTTACTCTGATAATTACCAGTTTGGCGGCCCTGGTAGTGCCTATTGCCCTTCCTGAGCAAGGCCTCGTCCAACTTGCTGCTCAGAAATCTACTCCTGGGCCCTCAAGCTCCCTGCACTTCTTCCTGAGTCATGCTGTCGGGGTGCTGGTTCTGACATCCTCTCTGTCAAGGAGTATCCTGATTAGGTCACAACAGCATTGATGCAAACTGTATCTGTTTTTCTCTTTCATAGCATTCACCTACTGAGTGACACATAGTAGGTTATACTAAAAGCAATTTGACATAGAGGCTTAGCAAGAAAGAAGAGTAAAAAATATGACACCCTCCATCCATTACAATTTTAACTAAGCCTTGTTTTTCAGCGCTGTAGGGAAAAGAAGGCCAGAAGCAAGAGAAACAAAGGAAGCTAATATTTGGCTTTGATGAGGCAAGGACCAGACTCTGATGATTTAAATTAGTATACATGAGCAATATTTTTTATCCTGAACCCTTTTCTCCCTAATTACTGACTTTAGAAACTAACTTTATTTGAATGCAATGAAGTTTATAGTGTACCAGCAGCATTGCTCTCAGTATAACAATAGCCCAGGAGAAAAGCAAAGAGAGGAAGGGCCATTGGAAGTTATAAAGAGGGAGTAGTATATAGCTCACCATTTTGGAAATTCAAAGTCCCAACACATAGTGCAGGCTCTGCTGATGGCTTTCTTTCTAACACAGTTCCTAGACAGGACAGAGCATTACAGAATAGGAGACAATCTGTCTCTGAATTCTCCTCTTAGACAGCCATCTGTGCTCCTTTCCTTGTAACTTACCCAGCCTAAGGTATTATGCTATTAGCAATAGAAAGTGAATTAATATGACACTGTGAGAAAGACTCCTAGGTTACATCTAGCTCATTGGAAAAGAACTCAGACCTATGTGGTAGAGAAAGGCAGTCCCTAGGCTATAAATTTATCTATGGAAAAAACAAAGGGCAGAGCTGCCTTTGGATTTATCTTTCAATTTCTGAAACAATCTGATTTTATTCAGATTTGTCCTCTGGGGAGGGATTTCCTGGAGGCTCTTTCAGGTTCATTTTCCTTCCGGATTCATGGATCTGGATGCATGGGGTTATATAATCCTAAGGAAAGCTCATCCATGGGGACAAAGGGGGAGCGATGAACCAGGAGGCTGAAGACATACTGTGACTAATCTGTGCCCCAGTGCAGGGGCGTGGCCTGCTTCCTCCATGATTGAGGCTCCTTGGGACTTTCATTTTCCTCCTGGGTGAAGTTGACATGGCTTTGGCATCAGCTTTGCAACTCCACTTAGTGCCATCAGCCAGCACCAAAGCATTGTCTCAGAGTCATTGTGACAACCAGAAGTCACATTCAGCTGACAAGGAAATTATTGCTAGTATAAAAAAAAAGTTGAGGGAAATGATTATGGTGTGTTCTCATTATCTGGCTTTCAAACAAATATTTTGGTCATTAGGAAGCATTTGTTTCTGAAGTAAAATGAAGAACATAGACTGTATTCAAAGGGGGCAGTTTTTTAGAAGCCAGAATCTTTTTTATCTTTTAATGAGACACTTAGAAAAGATGGGTAGACACTGTCAGCCTTTCCAGACAAATCTGTCAGAGGTTGGAGAAAGTAGGCATGAGGGTTGGGAGATGCATATCAAGACTGAGTCCCATTTCCACAGCCAGTGGCTTCACTCTATTTTGATATATGCTGACACTCGAATGTGCGTTAAACCTTAAGATCCTTCAAGGTCAAACTAACTCCACCACTGTAGCCCCAGTGCCAATTACAAGTGATGGAGCTCTGTAGATTTAGTTGAATGAATAAATGCATGGGTCTATGTATTAGGCATTTTCTCATCACTGGGACAAAATACCCTCAATTTAAGGGGGGAGAAATTTATTTTGGCTCAAGTTTCAGAGTGTTCAGTCCATGGCTGGCTGGCTTCCAGCAGAAATGACATAATGGAAGAGCATGGAAAAGACAGGTGCTCAACCCATGACAGCCAATAAGCAGAGAAAAAAGGAAGAAAGGAGAAGCTGGGGACAAGACTGCATCCTTCCAGATCACAAACCCAGTGTCTCAACTCCAGCACACATTCAGCTCACTGAACTCATCAATGGATCAGTCTACCCATGAGCATAGCACCCCCATGATCCAATCACCTTCTAACATACGAGACTTTGGGGGGAAATTCAGATCTAAACTCTAGTGGTCTATGTCACCTGGGCATTCAGGTGACATGCACTTTTGAGGGAGGTGGATTTAAAAACTTTTCATTTCTAAGAAACATTTTTCCTTCAGTTATGAAATTAGTAAAGAATAGGCTACTGAGGTACCTAAATTTGTATAATGCTATGATAGGGACATAGCTTAGGACATTCTTGGCCTTAGGTTTGATTGCTGAGAACTAAGAGCATGAGCTGTATTCCTCAGATGTAGGCAGGTGGGTCTCTGGGAGCACTGGAAGTGACAGAAAAACATGGTACATCCTCTTGTACCCTCCATTCAAACCTTGTTCTTATATGAAACACAGACTCCTGGGGCTTAAATCTGCACTATCCCCCAAATCCTCATGTGTTTAGAAGGTGAATTCATCATGGGGTGTTATAACCGACTTGCCGTTAGGTGGAGGGGCCTGGAGATGGACTGTCACCGGGGTGGAGTCTCGGAAGGATGTTTCTCCATTCCTGGCTCCTCTCTTTTCTCTCTGCTTCCTGACTGCCATAATGTGAGCAGCTTTTTCCACCACACACCCCTGCCTTGAAGTGGGCTGACCAGGGAGAGTAACTTGGTTTGAGTTTAAATAAACTTTTCCTTCTTTCTTTAAATTGTAGGTAATAGGTGTTTTGTCCCAGCAACAAGAAAGTAACTAAGACACGGGTACAATAGGAAATAAAATCTGAAGTATAATGAGAAAAACAAAGTATAGCTACACAACGGGACTCCCGGTACATTTCTTATATTATTTACCTCTGGTTTTGACATGGAAACTGCCCGTGACTCCTGCACAGCTTCACGTATAACAGTGGAAATAGTTTGAGAAACACTGATCAGTATCTGGCTCCAGGCAGACACCGCCTTCAATATGTAGGGTCTAAGTCTGGGTGGGCTTCCTATCCTCCGAAACTCTGGAAAATGCAAACTCTCATCTCACTTCCTTCCCTTATAAGGTGAGGATAACAGCAGGACCCATGGGTAGTTCTGAGAGTGGTGCTTTGAGTGCCGGAAATGCTTCCTAGAGCAGGGCTGCTGCTGTCATCTTTCTCCTTGTTCTTGTTCCGATTTTATTACAGGCTCTGTGACAGTTTCAGAAATTAGAAGAATTAACTTATCTACAAAGTAAAGCCATGTTAAACACTGGAAAAAAGAGATTAATAAATATACATTTAACCTAAACAATGTTTCACAATTTTAACTTAAACACTGGGTTCCCTATTGTGAATTTAAAGCTTTTCTATAGGGAATTTCCCAGCTTGTACTGCTCATGTTATATTTACTCACTTCAGTATTTAATGATTTGGGTCTATTTTGATAGTTCTAAGGCCACCCCACCTACCTCTCCTACTCCTTCAAAGGAAAGCGAGACTGCCCGTGATGTCCCATGTCTGGTCCCAAGCTCCATCCTACCTTCTCTTTTCTAGGTGCTTTGCGCTTTGTCTGCTTCCTCCCACTTCAGCTACAGGAAACAGTACAGACACAAAAGGAAGGCCACAGTGTCTTCCATTCATCACGGTCCTTTCCCAAACTTCAAGACAACTTTCTCCAGGGAAACATAGATAACACAGGACTTCCAAACAATGAGCAGATAAACACCTAAAACAGGGGAAATTTGGAAATATTAGGGCTAACTGGATGTATTCAGCAGTGTTGCTGATGTAGAGATTGTACAAAGAATAATCTGCCTGATGGTGCACACAAAATATACTGCTTCCCAGATAGGAGGAAGGAGAGAGGGAAGAGAGAGAGAGGGACACAGACAGACAGGCAGACAGAGACAGAGACAGAGACAGAGACAGAGATCTGTGAGTCAGGCTCTACCAGTTGATGAATGCTCTGATTTTTAGGCCTCAACTCTTGATGGATGACAAGACTCAGGCTAATGATTCCTGTTATCACTGCTGGCTAAGTATACCTTTTCCCATTTCAATCTCCTTTAGTAAGCCTTTCATTAAAAATTGTTTCATTTAATTAATAGTCTAAGGCACATTCAGTAAACTGAACCTGATTTTAATTTTTTTTTTTTTTATGAGAGCTCCAACTGATTTTATTCTTGAACCTGAAAGATGATTTTGGGGGGAAAAAAAAAAACTCAGCTTTCACAATGAAAGCCTTGCCAAGAAACAGGAAACTATCATTTTTCTCAGGGAAAAATACACAATGGTGAGAAAGGTATGGCGGATGGAGTGAAAGGTTTACAGGTTCAGCTCTGAGCGCGTCCATATCCGGTGAGGCTGGCCGGAACCGCGGGACATGTTGTTTATGACTGCACGCAGATTCTGGAAAGCATAGACCGAAGAGGCCAACAGCTGTCATCTATCTCTTCTGGGAACATTGTTGTTTTGAATTCGGGTAAATATCCCTGAGGTCCCTGGGATACATGCTATGCCAAGCACCTCAAGGGAGATGGTGAGACTCGCAGCTCAGAGAGGACCCCGAGGGCTTTCTCTGTCTATGCCAAGGTGACAGAAAAATAGGACAGAGCATCCCTGGTCAATGTGCTATTATGACATCAGCCAAAAATTGCCCCTGGATTTCTGAAGTAAGTGTTCCTTTCTCCTGCCTTAGAAAATACTTATTAAGGGCTTCTCAGAGTTCCATTCCTCCCCAGGGGAATTCAGATTGGAGGCCCCTCATCCCTCCCAGACACAGCCACTAGCTCAGAAAGCCACACAGCCTCATGCATTTAGAATCAGAGGGTCAGACTCTAGCGCGGGCAGCAGTACTGCTGAGACAAGCTGCAAAATACTCTGCTTGCAGTAGAACATGACCAGAGTAAGGTGGTTATGACCTAGACTTGGAGATGACTTAGATTCAAATCCAGACCTTCCAATTCCTGGCTGAATCCCTGGTGAAGTCATTCACTCTTCCACAGCATAATGGGGATGGTGTCTTCCTCACAGACATGTGGGACTTCATGAAACAAAGGGTAGTACTCAGCACTCAGTAACTACCAACATGTGTACCATCTCTTGTAACTTACCATCATCCCCATTACCACTGATGTTCCCTCAGCCCAGCTCACCAGTCCACTTTCCCTCCAAATATACAGCAAAGCACTGGAAGGGATGTGTGAACCAAATTGTTTTAGACTGTTAATTACAAGCTCACTTTCCACAGGAAGAGAGTACTCAATCATGAACTTGCTCTCACACACATCAGTCCTATGAAATCTAGCCATCTAGCTTCCAAGGCAAGTGCTGTAGTATGGGTCTTGAATGTTCCCTCAACAACCCACATTCTAACTTCCCTACTCAAACCAGCAATAAAAACTCATGTCCAGTTGTAGTTGAACCACAGTCAGAGAAATATCACTGGGCCAGGGATTTAGCTCAGCAGCATAAGCACCTGCCTGGCAAGTGCAAGGTCGTGAGTTCAATACCCAGTACCAAAAAAAAAGAGAGAGAGAGAGAGAAAGATCACTGATGTTACTTTCACTTCTGCTTGTAGAAGAGTTCTGTGGCACCAGCTGTGAATGAGCTCTCTTTCCCTGCTTCACCTGCTCCACCCAAATACACAGACCTCTTTTCTTCCTGTAATTCCTGCTGCTGAATCCTCATGGCCACTCTAAAGAGAAATGCAAATGCCCTGCTTTCTTTTCTAGTCCCAACTTGGAAAGAACTTCCCTGGACACATGTGCAGTTGAATGTAGTTTAGAAAATTTTTCTAACCTATAATGAAAAGACATAAACCATCAGGCAAGTAATTTTTATCACCAAACCTATCCCAAAGCACAGATCCAGAATACTTCTGAATAGTAACAAATAGTTGGCCATTGTGTCTTGTTAAGTGTAGCCAGAATTTCAGTCAACATCAAGAATAATCAGGGAGAAAAAGCCTCAGTTCTAGCTATGGTATATAATCCACAAAGGTTCACGTTTAGTATGCTCTATCAGGTAGAGTCCTTTTCTTATAAAAATACAAAAGCAAACTCCTGTTAACATCAGCAGAGATAATTTACTAGGAAAAGTACCATTGGAATGCTCTCAGCTGCAAGTAGTATTTGATTAAAAGAAATTTATACAAATGAGGTTTAATTTTCTATAGTAGGAAAAAGTCTGAAAATAGGTGGCCATTAGGTTTTTTCCAATAACTAAACAATATAAGGACTGAGACCTGTGGTTCTATTGGCTTTTCCCTTATGGTCACAAAATAGCTGCCAAAACATCAAGTTTTGTCTATGTTCAAGGCAGAAAGCAGGGGAAGGATTGGCTGCTCCTGTTCCATTACCAGGAAAAGATATTTCTGTGTTAGTCTCACCAGAAGTATATCACTTAATCCCATAATCCTTAGTGCAAGAGAGGCTGTGAAAGTGAGTTTTTTTCACTTTCTAAAAAGAAGAAAGGGAGATGGTATTGGAAATGGGTATCACATTAACCCATGTTCACAAGCTTAGCCTTACATATAGAGTATTTGCATCAGGTTGTTCTCTTGCAAGGAAGAGGGATTTACATAGCATGTTTGGTAACATTGCTAGCCTCCACTCACTAGATGCCAGCAGCCTCTCCCTGATTAGTAAACTATCAAACTGTCTCCAGATTTTTGCCAGTATCCTGGGAAAGGAAGGACTGTGCCCAGCTGAGAACCACTGAGTCAGTTCAATCACAGTTTCTTCCATAGACTGGAAGGCCATTCCGAAAAATATGACAAAGAACAAAAACCAGAATGGAAGAAGCGAAAGAGCAGTTTTGGGGGTTTAGGGAGTAAGACCTCAAAGACACCCCACCAAGTAATTACTCATTACTCAAGACAAACAACTCCCCCCATTGCTGTCCACTGTGGCTCAAGAACTCCGAGATGACAGCACTGGCCTTGGGTTCCGAGCCTTGTGAGAAGGGGCAGTAGGCATGATGACTGTCCTATCCCCCACCCCCCAAGCTGCCACCACTGCAGGAGCAGCAACTATTGTCCAAAAGTGACAGGGTCCAAGCAAGGACAGTGGGTGCCAGTGTGGATTTACAGAGTACCCACCATCTGTCTACAGGCCTGGATCTGGGCCAAGTTGTCATGGGAAGGAGGATGGCAGCCAGCCTGTGATGGAGCTGGGGATGGCAGGCACACCTACAGCTTGAGGCTTAGTCTTTGCCTGAGTAAGGGCCAAGGTCTTTTTCTACTGTGATTTCATTTCAATTGATTGGATGCATTAAAGTAACCCATATTTGGTCCTCATGAAACAAAGCACTGATTGGTTCAGTGGCCTCCACACACCTTGCAGAAACCTGACTGCACAAGTGACCCTCTTCTGTGCACACGGCCCCTGTGAGCAGAGTCTCCAGTGCTAGTGGAGGAGTCCATGGTGGTCTTGTGCTGCAGCTTCCTCACTACTTCGTTAATTGATTTGGTGCCATGGTGGAGAGGAGAGGGATGAGAGCAAGGGTGGAGGGAAATGGGGATTAAAAATGTAAATATATGATTACATTTAATAACCTTATTACTCAACATCAAATCTGTTTGTATTGACAAATAAGTATGCAAATGTTTATATCAACACTCACTTCATTAAAATAGTAAATGGTTGAAGTTAATATTAGTGCAGCATTGAAATCTTGAGTAGTTTTGATTACATAGCAATAAGCTACTGATGAGTATCATTATGTACCAATCACACAAAAATGAGCCACCGAAGGCCATATTTCCAAAATTGGGTTGAGCAAGTATATCTACAAAAACAGAGAGAGACACGCATCAAGTGCCAGAGACTTTCTCTGACTTCCCATCAAAGCATAGTTCAGAGGCACAAAATGGAAAATTCCATCTGCAGAAATGCAATCGGATGTGCAGTTATATAATTAGTGCCCCACAGGAAGTATACACAGGTGTTTCAGACTATAGTTCCTCTTCTACCCCCTATCCCACTTCCATTCTCTTAAATTTTTTCCAAAGGATAAGTTTTAGCCTTAAGACAAGATATTTTAAAAGGACCAGAATCTGTATAAGTAAGGAGGTATGAGTGTATATATTTGTCCATTCTGTAGCAAAGAACTGGGCCTAAAAATCATAAAGGAACCCACCACATGGCTAAGTTCTTTTGCTGTACTACTTCTCAAGTTCTGTACTTGCTGAACACACTTTACCAAACTAGTGCTGGGGAAATTTGCCGCTGAGAAGGTGAGTTGAAAGATGCACAAAAATCTCAGACAGAATAAAATGGTTTGAGAATATTTCAGAGGCTCCAACTGAGGTTTTCTTAGACTTAAGAAAGTTGGCTCTTTAGTTTTCATAGCCTGTATTTTACATTTTCAGTCAAGGCTGGATGGAGTACAAATCCTTTGTATTAAGAAAATGCTGAAATAGAGAAATGAATTACAATATATATTTTTTTTAATTTTATAGCAATGAAGCTCTTCTCTGGCAGCAATGAATCAGTGTGTAAGGTGGTTATTGCATGCATATACCAGGAAGGTGTTTGCACCGTGTGTTAGGCAGCTTTCCATTCCTGTGACCAAATGCCTGATAAAACTAACTCTAGGCAAATAGGTTTATTTTGGCTCCCGGGTGCGGAGGTTTCAGTCCATGGTCGGCTGGCTGCAAGGCAGAAATACGGCAGAAAGATGTAGTAGTGGAAAGCTGCCCATCTTACAGCAGCCAGGATACAGAGGCAGAAGGAAGTGGCTGAGCCCCACAGAGTCCCTGCAGTTACCTAATGATCCATTGCTATCAAGGAGGCTCCATCCCCCAGGTTTCTATTACTTCCATTACTTTCCATTACTTCATAACACAATCAAATTGTGAGTCCATCAGTGGGTTAATCCACCAATGAAATTAGACTCTGTCATCCAGTCTCCTTCGGAAAGTCCCACCTCTAAAACATGAGCCCTTTTAGGGACACCGTAGATACAAACCATAACACACAAGCATCTACAATAAACACTGCTTCTGAAGGGCTGGCAGGCAAGAGATATCTTTACACAGCGAAATGCCAAACTTAGGGAGGAAAGCTTAGGATCCAAGTGCTCGGCAAAAGGAAAACAGAGGGCTTCTGTGATGGGAGGGCTGCCTGAGCAAGACAGAGAGGCTGACCTTGGATTTGGACTAACAAATAACCTGGCGATAGGCAAGGGAGAGATAGGACATTTTTGATGACAGCAGGAAGCCAGAAACAAGAATTGAGAGGTCCCCCTTGGAAGGGTTATGAGATGACCAACAGCTTGCAGAACCATGGGAAATGAGACAGGACTGGGAGACTGGAATCACATTACACTAGTTCCAACATATCAGCCAAAAGCGTTATGGAAAAGAATGCAGCCACTGGGAGCTATCTTGGAATTTATTTATTTTGAAACAATCTCAAACTTAAAGCCAAGTTGCAAGAACATTACATAAATGAAGTTTCTGACTTGATGACTGATCACCTCTAATACTGTCAAGTGTAGTCCCCACAAACATGAGAAATTTTCTACATAGCTACCATATGAGTATAGAAATCAGGAAATTAACATTATTACAACACATATATGTTGTCATCTGTCTGTTGCTTTCTTCAGTGTGTTGCTGTTTTCTTAATTTCTATGGCTTGAAAACTTTGAAGATTATGGGCCCTTACATTTGCAGAATCCCCCTCAATTTGAATGCCCCTCATGATCAGATTCAGGTGACTCAGGAACACACATCTAGGAAGAAACGCTGTGTTCTCCCAGGGTATTCTTTCTGGGGCATGGAATTGTGTTTGTTTCTGGGGATCAGAGGGTGAAGAAGGTACTTTTCAGGCTTCTCCATTATAAAATGACCTTACTTCCTTTCACTAGGAAATTTGGAGCAGAAGAGTAAAATTCACACTAGTGGTTAGGGTAAATTGATGCATTTTACCAAATAAAGAAGAAATTAAAGCCTAGAGCTCATGGATGACACATAACAAGGCCCTGGTAGCACATTAACTTCTCAAGGGGAGGGAATACTCTGTCAGTCTCTCACCTTCAACTCCAGCCAAGAAGTCTTGCCAACAACTCTAACTGGATGCTCTAAGTGTCCCAACAGCAAACCGCACGGCCAAGATGTCAGAGGAAATGCTAAGTCTGAGGAGTTGAAACGGCATCTGTTTGATCAGCAGTACCTGTGCCTTTCTAGTTGATGTGGATTGTAATGTAGTAAGCATAGGATTGATTTTAGAGTAACACAGAACATCATATGCCGAGAGGTGCCCACTTAATTAACTTCCAGGAGTTTGTTTTCTTTCTGGCAAAGAGTGCAAGCTGCGGGTGAGATTTAAATTGTTTGGCATTTTAGGTACAATTTTCAGAACAAGTTTACAATAGAGGACAAAGGACAGGAGGCAGAAAGATAGCTTTACTTAGGTCAACAGACGGTGAGCCATGTAACACAAACCCTTCTCTCTTGCTTCCCACTGATCTACACCTCCCCAAGGACATCACATCTACACATCTGCATGGAAAGGAGGGAGTACAGTAGGGCAAAAACCCTGAGTTCAAAGCAGGCTCTGCCACACACTGCCTTAAGATAAATTAGCTAACTTAGCTGAACTTAGGCCTACAAGTGAAAAACAGAGAAATTGCTATAGTTGCTCACAGAGACCTTATGAGAATTAGGTAACGCATTAAAAATGACAATGCAAAACTCTAGGCATAAGGTTGGCAGTTAAATGTAACTGTTATTTATTGTGTCTGCCCAGGGATTTAGGACAATATTATGCAAATCAAATGCTTTGAGTAATATCTATGCAATAGAATAGTACTCAGCGTTAAACATAAATGGGCTATCAAGCCAAGACCAAAGAAAAAAGAACTTAAAATGCACACTGCTAAATGAAAGAAGCCAGTCTTACAATGCTACATACTTGATGGTTTGAACTGTAAGACATTCTGGAGAAGGTTAAAACTGTGGAGACTAGAAGAAAAAAAAAGAAAAAAATAGTGGCCAGTGATTTGGAAGAGGAAAGGAGAGATAAACAGGTAGATCATACCTGATTTTTAGGGCACAGAGACTGTTTTGTACGACTCTAATAGTGACTACCTGGCATTACCTGTATACATTTTGGAAACTCATAGAATGTACCCTATGAAACATGAACTTAGTGAAATGATGGACTTCAGTCAATAACATGTCATTATTGGTTCACCGATTGCAGCAAATACACCTCACTAATGCAAGATGTTAGTAACAGCAGAAACTGGGGAGCAGGAGGATCTGAAGAACTCTACACTTTCTGCTCAACTTTTCTATAAACCTAAAAATGCTCTAAAAACTAAAGCCTGCTAAGTCCCGAATGAATGAATAAATAGATGTTGATTGGTGATCTAATGACAGCATTTATCATCCCTCAATTTCACAGATCCTATAGGATTCTTTTGCTGTCTCATGTAAGATTATCCACATCTTAGCCTGTTTCCTGAACCACCCATACTGACCTTCCACTCCAGACCAGCAAGAATCCACCCTCTGCCTTTGAGAGAATTTGAAAATATACCTCCCTAAGGCAGTGCCGCCCAGGGGAACATGGCTCTGCAGGCACAACCTGAATAACAATATTTAGCTCCCTTGGCCTGAAAGTATACTTCAGTGGTAGAACATTGGCCTAGGCTGGGCGAGGCTCTTAAGTTTGATCCCCGGAGCTGGAAAAAAGGGTCTAAAAATTAATTTCTCTTATTTCCTCCTTAACAAGGACCACCATTGGTGGTAGATTAAAAACCTTTGCGGTGGCTTCCCTGTCACCCCATTATTTGGGGTAATGCCTTCACTAAGAACTGTTACCCGTGCTGCCCCCTTCTGGCCTGGGGCTTTCTCTACTGATGCCCTTGACACATTGAGGGCTTCATTGTGTGAGTGGCCAGGGTAAAAATCTCCTGTAGCAGCCTATCAGTCTACGTTCCAACAGTCCCAGACCCAGAACTTTCTCCTCCCAGGTGTACCTACCATTCAATCTCTGGTATCAGTCACAGAATCACTCTGCTGACTGAGGTAGGCTTGGACCTGACTTCACCCTAGCATTCCCACTAAAATCCCTAGTATCTATGTGTTTGGCAGGTGAGAAGAGCAAAGCCTCAGGTAAAAGGATCCAGCTGCTCAAAAATGAAATCTTCAGTAAGTGTAAACCCAGACATCCCTGCTCACCCACCCAGATTGAAAGACCATGCACAACACAACAGAGTAAAAAATACCCCGCCATTTCACTCACCTCAGCACTGCGGGACTGGGGTAGGAGGCAACCTGGGTAATTTAGCAGTTTAGGAGCCATGTCTCAAATTATAAAAATAAAAAAGGGCCAGGGATGTAACTCTATGCAAAGGGCCTGGGTTCAATCCTCTGTACAAGGAAGGAAGGAAGGAAGGAAGGAAGGAAGGAAGGAAGGAAGGAAGGAAGGAAGGGAAGGAGGAAAGGAGGAAGGAAGGAAAAAGGAAGGAGCCAGAGGGTTCCCACACCGGAGACTGAGGCAGGTAGGAAGCAGGTTTAAATAAGCTCCAGCCCATGAGTGCGGTGTGAGGGCGAAGGACTCTTGGCAGCAGCTACAGTGGCCATGGGCGAGCCTGAACCTCACATCTCCAGTCTGAAAGTAGACTTGCAATTCTAGCACTAAATAGTAAACTGAGGCAGAACTTTACAGCAAGAAAAAACTGTTCATACACATCAGAAAAGCACTGACCACGTTGGGTGAGGTGGTGCGCACTCATACCAGCTGCTCGGGACAGGGAAGCAGGAGGATTGCAAGTGCAAAGCCAACACAGGCATTATTCCAAGACGCTGTTAAAGAAAGAAGAACAGTTACATCCTGCTAGCAAGTATGAGACACTGGGATCAATCTCCAGTACTGAAAAGTGGAAGGAAGGGCAGGAAAGTGAAAGGAAGGAGGGAAGTTAAAAAAACAAAAAATAGGGCGGGGGATTTAGCTCAGCAGCATAAGTGCCTGCCTGGCAAGCACAAGGTCGTGAGTTTGATCCCCAGTACCAAAAAGAAAAAGAAAGAAAAGTTGTAAGGTGGGCAATGTGGGGTGTGCCTATCACCCCACCACTCAGGGAGGCTGAAACAGGAGGATCTCAAGTTCAAGTCTAATCTGGGCAACCTGGTGATTTAGGATGACACTATCCCAAAATAAAAAAGGGCTGGAGATGTAGCTTAATGCAAAGGCCTGGATTCAGTTCTCAGTATGGCAAAAAAAAGAAAAGAAAGTCTCTAATTATTGTCACATGTAAGCTTGCAGCTGAACCTCCTAGAAGTTTATTTGCCCAGAGCTGTCGGGTGGGGGATAGCTTGCATTTCTAACAAATTCCCAGGTGATAGCAATGCCCTTGGTCTGAGAATGAGACTTTGAGGCCACTATTGTAGAGCTAGGATTACAAACTAGTGCTCTGAAAAGCAAAATATACTTCCATGCTTGCTTTATTTTTATCTATGCAGAGGTTTGAATTGAATTTTCAAGTTATTTTTTATACTTAAAAATCAGGAAATTTCATGCCAAAAAAATTCAGGTTTCCATGTTCAAACATGAAGAGATTCTAGAACCACACATGCATGCATCCCACTCCATCTCACATGCAGGCAGGAGTAAGAAGATCTTGCCTGCGGCGCCCTTTTCTGTCCATGCCGCGTCCTAGTCCATCCACGCCTTGTGACAATCGCTTCTCCAGGAGAAGGACGCCGCATGTGGGAATTGGGCGTGGGGATCTTGAAATGTTTTGTACTGATAATTGTAATTTGTGTAGTTCACATGTGTATGTTTTTATGTAATGCTCAATATGAAGTCGAGGGTGGAGACTCCAGGGGGGTTGCTGGAGGCCCTCTAGATAACCCCTTTGTGAGGACTGGTTATGAAATTTTACCTTCTGTGAGTAGTATGAGAGAGTTTATACAGAGGCTT
>PVLA01013548.1:0-36234 GCA_004027455.1 Hydrochoerus hydrochaeris
AAAAGGGCGCCGCACTGTAGACTCTGTGTTTCTTAGTGTGGACATTCAGTCCAGTACCTAGAGCTGGTCAAAGAACACTGGGGTAATGTCCCCAAACTTCATGTGTTGTTACCAGCATGTTTTGTGAGACAGCTTAAAGAAAGACTCAGCTTTAGACTCAAGTACCCAAAATGCTATCAGCAGCTTCAGTCCCCCTGTGTCTCCTCCTTGTCACAACACCCTCTGGATCCTTCTCTGACTTAGTCATTACAAACGGCTGTAGACTGAATATGTCAAAACCCTAACACCTGGTATTATTGGTGTTATTGGTAATACCTGGTATTATTGGTATTATTATCAGGAAGTAGTGTTCGGTGAAGGAGAGCTGTCTATTAAGAAGAACCTCAGAAGCACCTGGCCAGTGGCCATGTGATCTAGGTACCAGGAAGGGGACCTGCACCCATCAAGGACTTGGCCAGCACCTTGGTCTTAGACTTCCCCACCTCCCTAACACTGACAAATAACTGACGGGTGTTAATGTCCATCTGTGGTGATTTGCTAGTGCATCCCAGATGGACTAAGATACCAACACAGGTATCTAGAGGCCATAGTGAAGGTTGTCTGTCTCCTACCCTATCCATCTTTCTGGGAAACTCTGCTTAAATTGGTTGGATTATTTTCCTATTTTCCAAAATAGTTAATGGCTCTGCATTGTCTGTTGAACTAACTGTAAATAACCCAGAATTGAAAACCTCAAGCAATATCTCTGCAGTTTCATGACTTTCTACTCTAAGTCAAACCCTACATTCCAGCAAATTTGTATGTCTTCTACTTTTTCACATTGTATGGCATTTTCTGTCCTCTATAGAATTCTTCCTTTTTTTCCTTTGTTGGGAGCCTATCTCTCAGTACAGTTTTAAATACTGTCTAACAAAGCATAACTTCCCAACCTTTCAAACAAGAGTTATGTTCTGCTTCCTTAATTCTTTTTACTTCTGCCTCTTGTGCTATGAATATCACATGTCTGGCCTTTCTGCCATGGAAATCATCTAACAGCTAGATGCCTTATGACTCAAAGAGGACAGGGCCAGGCATACAGTGCTGACCATCAACTTAACCATGGACTCGACAAAGCAATCAACTACTCAGCACATGCAAAACACAGTGCGACTGACTTTACAAGCAGATGTCTTCAGTAAGGCCATGATGCTCTGAACTCACATTAAAGCAGCTGTAAACAAAATGTTCTAAGCCACCAATTCCTGCCAGGGTTTAGGACATGGTTTTAGTTTAGTAAACATTTACCAAAGAATCTAGTCTTTAAATACAGCATACAAAATACTAATTTAACATTGAATACATCAAGAGAGCCTTGCCTGGATTGTTCACCCTCCTCTCAGAAGTGCTCTTGGTTGTTACTGCCTCTGGACAGCTGTCCCAATGATCACTTCCTCATTGAGGTCTGCCCTGTCCACCCTCTGTAATACTGGAACACACACACACACACACACACACACACACACGCTAGCTCCATTTCCTGATGTATTTTTCTCCTTAGCATTTATCACTGACATGCTGCTATGATCTACATGTGTCATCCAAAATTCATGCCTTAAAAATCATGAAAGTAACAATGTGGCAGAGAGGACCCAGTGAAAGGTTTTTGAAAGGATGAGCGCCACTTCCGGGAGGGTCTGCCATTTTCTGTTCTTCTGTCATGGGAGGAAACAGGAAGGAGACCCTTACCAGATGCTGGTGCTTTGTTGGTGGGCTTCCCAGTCTCCAGAACTGTAAGCAATCAAAAGGTTCTTCAGTGCTTTGCCCAATCTCAGCTATTCTGTTATAAGAGCACAAAATAGACTGAAGTTAGTTACTAGTCCCAAGAGAACGTCAGTTGCACGAAAAACAATAGCAAGAATGTGAGAGGCATCTGAAGCTGGAGATCCATCATGTGTGGGGCTAAAGCAAGGCCAGCCCCAAGAACGCGGAGCACCCAGGTCAGCCACAGGAACAGGCTGTTCCAGCTGTGAGCATGCGAAACACCCGAGGTGAGCCAGGCAAACAAGTTGCTCAGCAGCAGGGTTTTAGCTGACACTAACTTCCTGGGTATATAAATGTGCTGCAGTTGTTGGGCAGGTCTTTTTCTCCCACCAGGAGAGGAGCCTCCACCTGACCTCAGCTTTCTGCATTCTGGCTCTTGTCTTCATTTTTTCATTCTCTACCATCCCCCCCCCCAGGAAATTCACTGGATGTGGCATAAGAATCAACAAATAAGATTATATCAAACTAAAAACTTCTCTGCAGCAAAAGAATCAGTTAGTAGAGAAAACAGACAACCTACAGAAAGGGAAAATTTTTTCTGGCTACTCTAAAGATAAAGGACTAATGATTACAATAGATAACTCAAAAATATTAAGGCCCCTAAAATTAAAGACCCAGTCAAGAAATGAGTAAGAGAAATGAACAGAAACTTCACAGAAGAAGGAGTACAAACAATTAAAAAATACATGAAAAAATATTCAACATTTCTGGCCACTGCAGAGATGTAAATTAAAACAACACTAAGATTCTATCTTACTTCAGAAAGAATGGCAATAATCAAGAAACAAAATTTGTGAAAAAGGAACCTTCCTGTATCATTGGTGGGATTGCAAACTAGTACAACCATTAAGGAAATCAGTACAGAGATTTCTCAAAGAGCTAAAATTAGAAATTCTGTACGACCCAGCTATCTCTCTTCTAAGTATCTTCCCCAAAGACCTTAAAACATACTACAGTGCTATGTGCATATCAATGTCTACAGCAACACAATTTGTAATAGCTAAATGTTGGAAGCAGCCTGTATACCCATCAATGGATGACTGATTAAAGAAAATGTGGTATCTATATATAATAGAATAAATCAGCTATAAAGAAGGACACATTTAAGACAGATGTAGTAAAATGGTTACACGTGGAAAATGCAGTTTTGAGTGAAATAAAAAAGACACACAATCTTAAATACCATATGGTGTCCCTCATCTGAGTAAAGCAAAGTACAAATAGAACAATAAAGGATGGGTAGAAGGAGACAGAGGAGCATATCTCTTGCCATAGGGAAGTGGTCCAAGCGAACAAGAGCAATTTATAAGGAAGAGAGGAAATGAGTAGAATGGGGTTTTGTCACGTGCAGGAACTTGGTAGCACTGTGAATGTAAACATCGTATGCCGTAACATGAGCTAGGGTTAATAACAAGAGTGAAAACTGGGGGAAGGAATTAGAGAAGAAAGGAGAGAGAGAGGAAAGGAGAAGAGGTTTAGAAAAAGAAACAAATTGTGGTAGTATATGTACCCATTCCCTAGGATGACTTAACTGCAAGCGCTGCAAATGTGTACTGTTATGGTTTGTGTCTAGCTGTCCCTCCAAAGCCTCTTGTGGTCATAGGGAATTTCCCAACATGATGGGATCTAGAGTGTGATGCTGGGATTAAGGGAGTGTAACCAGATCACTGATTGGTTTGGCATTATCCTAATCCCAGCAGCCTAGACAGAGTATAAAAGGGGCAGAAAGATGCTGTTTGGGTCTCTTGTTGCTTCTTCTGTCTTCTGCTGCCATAAACTTCTGTCCACCTGCCATGTCACCGTGCCTTAGAGCTCAATGATTATGGACTAAAACTTCTACAAAGTTGGAGCTAAACAAACATTTCTCCTTTTAACTTTGGGTGTCAGGAATTTTGTCTCAGTGACAAGAGAAAAGTAACTAAGACAAGAACTAATAAAAATAAATAAATAAATCAGACTAAGATGCTGTGACTGGTAAACATGACCATCAAGTTGGCTGGATCAAGAAGCCCCCCATGAATTAGCAGAGCTGAGTGCATGTAGAAGGTGGATCCAGAGATGATTGGTATATAGTCCAGCCAACTGAGAGAGGAAGAACTGTCTTGATGGTGGGTGGCACTACCCAATGGGCTTGCTCCCAGCTGGAACAAAGCAGGAAGGAGGAGGAAGCCTGCTGCATTTGTTGTTTCTTGAACTCAGGAGGCCTCAGATCCTCTAACTCTGAGCACAGATAGTTTGCTGTGGACTCTGCCTCTGAGCCTGTGTGCAGGTCCCACCCCCTTGTGTAACTGCATATGCATTGATTGTAATATGTAACTGCATATATATTCTATTTAATCTGTTCCTCTAGAAAACCCTAACCAGCACAGATTCACACTGTTTACTTACCTTTCATCATTCAAATACACAGCCCCTGTGAATCATCCCCTGAAGGAGGGTATGCATCCACACAAGTAGTGCTCCTCAGTAAAAGTGCAAGAGTGCTCATTGTAGACAACCAGAGAAGTGGTGAAGCCCGCAGTCTCTCGTGTCTGAGCACACCAGCCGGATCACTCACTGTAAAGGATCACGGAGCTTCCCTCACTTTACTTGACCCCGTAAATGGCAGAGAGCAGGGAATAACTCACTGACTCTGTGGCAGGGAGACAGCAGCCTTGGAAGAGGTGAGCAGCTTGAGCCACGTCCAGCTTCTCCACAGAAGTAGGAGAGCCGCTGGGTCCGCTCTGGACACTTGGGGCTGGGGTCACTGAGTCCATGCGTCTCTTATTAATCTCTGACGGACACCAGATTGCCCTGCTGCTCAGAAGCTGGGTGTTCCTTGGTGTTCCCTGAAGCTGGGTCAGATAGAGAGGGAGTCATTTATTCCACATTATGCTGAGTTTTTGTCAAGAGCTGCTGCTTGAGAGTCTCAGGTGGGTTTCCGAGGACATCTAACAATATCTACACCAGAAATGAGTTTTTATACTACTCCCTCCACCCAGAAATCCTGGACTTCCCAACTTTGTGTGAATTCACCTTCAGTCAAATGGTGACTATCCTACCATGGAAAAGAGCCAGGAACTTTTATGCTCTTCCTCTGCTGGTATCCAAGTACTGGTACTGACACCTAGACTAGACTATAGCAGATGTTTAATTATCTGCTCTATGAATGAACAAATAAAACATGGACAGTCTATGAAGTGTCCTTTTCTGTCATGTCTGTATCATCAGTAATGATACAAGACATGTATATTTCTCTACCACAGCTTAGAAATTTAATCATACCCATATTTCCAGGCATAAAATGGGCTTTTCTAGTAGCAGCAAAATTTCTTGTAATAACCAGATCTCAAAATCATTGTATTAATTACAGTAAGAACTGTATTATTATGTTGAACCTTCATTGCTTTTCTATTCCAGCTTCAGAATGGAATGGCTGCTCCCGCTGATAGGAGGGTGGAGCCGTCTGCCCGGCCTCAGGCGACTGTAGCAGGCAGCCCTCCCTCGGTTGCTGCCATCTCTTCATGCGTGTGTCCTCCTCCTCCTCCTCCTCTTCTTTCGAAAGCCTTCTGCACTGTGGCAAAGGTGCCATTCATCAGTTATCAACTAATCTCTTTCTGACCCACATCAACACAGGCTTTCTAGAAATATTTTCTCCACGTTAAATAATCTTACGCTTTTCTACTCCATGTAGTTGTACCCTACTGTGTGCAATAGTCTTGTGCCAAGTAGTACCTCTAGATTACATTCTGATAGCTTTATTTGCAGAGATTTTATCTACAATCTATTTGGCTTTCCTGGACATTCTCAAACAAAGCCTTCTTTTTACACTGTAGAATTTTTATTTATAAATCCAGTGTGTTTTATCAGACGAGCATGTTGCCACTTCTGTCATTGTCATTAACCTCCGAAGGTTAATAACATGCAAATTTAATGGGAAGAGTTATTAATCAAATGACTGTACAGTAATAACCAGTTCCATAGTGTTTCTCATTATAAATCCCTTTGACTAAATTGTCATGTATTCTTGAGAAACTGAGACCTGCAGGGAGCTGTGTCTCTGGTGTATAGCTCTTTTCTCCCTCTCCTTACTGTCTTCTCTTCACCCCTCTTCCTCTCCCTCCCCTTCTTCCTTTGTCTGCTCTTCTCTTCCTTCCTTTATTCATCTCTTCCTTTCTTTTGTTCTTTCCTTCTTTTCTTTTGTTCTTTCTTTCCCTCCAACCTTTCCCTCCTCTCCTTCCTCCTCCTCCACCCTAAGTTTTTATATTCAGAATCACTGAACATGCTATACACACGAGTTCGTGCTTGCAGCAGTTTGCTAGGGCTGCTCAGAGCAGACCCGCTGGCGTTAACAAGCTTTAGCAATTGCGTCTCCTCATGTTCTGTCTGGAGGCTGTGAGTCCAAGGTCCAGGCGCCACTGGTTTGGGTTTCTTCAGAGTTGCCACTCCTTGGCTCCTGGGTGCCACCCCTTCTCCTGGGCCTTCCCATCACCTTCTGCCTCTGTGTAGCCCTCCCTGCCTTCAGTCGGTCACATCGGACGATGACTCCCCCCAGGACTTCAACTTAATCACCTCTTTGAAGGCCCTAACCCCAAACATACATTCCCAGGTGCTAGAGAGTCGGGTTTTAGTGCATGAATTTGAGGAGGGGACACGGCTTAGCTCATAACAAAGCTCAGGGGAGAGAAAAATACAGCCGGTGCATAATTCAAAGTAAGCTATGATGCATAGGGTGAATTCCACAGGTTAGGGTATGTGAATGTGGTGCTTTTTGAATTGATTAAGTATTTTATAATTTGGTAGGTGAAGGAAAAAAGATATGAGTTAGCCCACCAGAGGGTAAAATTTAACCACAAAAGACAAGGCTCGTGCAGTGAAAGAGGAGAAGAGGTGGTGCAAATACATTGCTCACAACCCTACAGCAGGAAACCGGCACTGGCTGAAGAACAGAGAGCTGACCTGGTGGAGACCGAGCCATTGGAGAGAGGGGCTGTAGTCACGGGAGCGGGCACACACCAAGCTGGGGGCCGGGGGACTAGAGACTGCGTGAGCGGGCGGGGGCTGCACTGCAAGCCTGAAGAGTCTGGATGTTACTCTCAGGAAGGGGAAAGCTTGGCAGCTAAGTGCTGCTGACGCTTCCGGCCCCCAGCACTGATGTTTTTGTTTTTGTTTTTGAAACGTGGATGAGCTTACAGATCTTCATGCTAAAAGAAATAAGAGAGACACGGACAAATATCACATGATCCTAGTAATATGTGCAATCTAAAAGTATCACTAAGAGTGTGGTCTCAGGCCTGGGTACAGCTCAGGGGTGCAGCATCTGCCTGGCAAGCTCAGTGTCTTGAGTTCAATTCTGGGCACAAAAAAAAGAGTATAAGAGTATGGCCTGAAGGTGCAGGCACTGACCTGGAAATGCCTCGATCTTATTCTCCTTCTTTATGGCAGAGGAGTACTCCCATACGTTTTTAAAAAACCACGCATTTCTTTACCCATTCACCAGTTTAACTATTTCCAGCATTTGTCTATTACAAACCGTGCTGCTATAAACAAGGGCAACCATATATCACTGGGGTATTTTTATATTTAATTGGATTATGTTAAAGTATCTTCCTTTAACTTTTTTGCGGTGAGAACATTACAGAGTCCTATTTTTGCAGTCTCGCAAAATGCACCTCGTTGGTGATTGACGGCGGTCTCCGTCCACACCTGGAGCCTCAGCGACACGGCCCGTCTACTCTTCCCGAGCCCGGGTGCTGTGGTCCGAATCTCCCCTCTCCCGTTTTCTCCTGTCCTCTTCCCCACTCTGCCTCCAGCAGCATGCGTAGACCCACGTGCAAGCGGCCGTCTCTGCGGTGGCATCTTTCCTGGGCAGTGGCCTCCGGCTGCCTGCACGTGGTCACGGCTGAGAAGGTGTCGCTCGTTTCCAAGGCTGCGTCGTCTTCTGCTGGGTGCAGGTGCCACGCTGCCCGCGTTTACCCACAGATAAAGCCTCGCTCTGCAATGGGCGCGGGAGGGCAGGTGCACCCGGGCCAGACGGCTTCCAGCGCCTTTGGGCGCCTACCCAGAAGTGAAACCACGGCATCGTATGACAACCCTACCTTTAGTTTGAGGGAACTTTTGTTTAGTTTCATAAGGCCTGTGCTCAGGTACCTCCCTGCCAACAGCGTGTGAACACTCTCAGAATCACACCCCTGCCTCTAGCTGCCAGGGTCCCTTTGCTAACAAGACTTTGGGTAGGAGAGAAGTCGTGTTGCATTTCACCGGTGGTTACAGGTGTTAATTACTTTTATATCTCCACTGGCCATTTTGGGGAATGTTTGTTCTCATATTTTGCTCTTTGTGGTTTCATTTTTGTTGTTTGTTTGTTTGTTTGTTTGTTAGAACAAAGCATCAAATCCGGAGACCTTACCTTGAGCTGCACTCCCAGACCTGTGCCGCCCTTTTATTTTGTCAGAATCTTGCTAAGTCACTAAGTGGCCCAGGCTGGGATTGAACTTGCAACCCCTTACCTCAGCTTTCCAGATTTCCAGGATTACTTTGCTCATTTTCTATCTCAGCTGCTTTTCTTGTTGTTCCATTAAAACTATATTCTGGGTATTAACCCTTTATCAGGTTAATCATGTGAATGAAACTCCCAACATACTATGTCCGGTACTAGTTTGTGTTCTCTAAAATCAAAGAATAAATTTTAGGAACAAGGGAGATTAAGACTAGAATATATTTATTGAGAGAAAGAAAGCTGTCTGAGAGAGAGACAGAAGGAGACCCAAGCAGGTTGCCCAGGACTCTCTGTTTTAGGGACTTTTATAGAGTAAAACCCTGGGGCGTGATGGGTTCCAGGTGGGGGAAGACTGGGAACTCGCAAAGCAGATGGGCATAAGTCAGCCAATAAGATTAATGGTTCAGGTACAATTGAGTACATTAGGGACAAATGGGAAAGCAAGTCACTAGGAAGGGAGCATTCTTGGAGCTGTGGCCCTTCCCGCAGGGGGATGGGATAGTGACTCCAGGGTGATAGGAGACTAATTAAAATATCAGTCTTTAGGATGTAGATGCATTTGTTTGATCCTTTGTCTTGAGGCCTGGCCCACACCAGGAGGTGTCTGTCTCCACACAGTTGCCAGGTGCCTGCACTGGCTCCATTGAGGACCCAGCCCTGTCTCACTGCCTAGAATATTTTTAGCTAACTCAGCTCCCTACAACACATGGTTTGTAAGTTTTTTCTCCCACACTGGGTTGTCTCTTTCTGAGAAGAAGTCTTTTTAGTTTGGTACAGTGGCATTTATCCATTTATTTTTGTTGTACTTCTGAGTTCCTAGTTAAGGAACCACTGTCCAGACCAATGTGATGTAAGTTTCTACCTATTTTATTCTAGTAGCTTTATAGTTTTAGGTCTTACCTTTATACCTTGCATCAAGTTCAACTTGGCTTTGATGTATGGTGTAAGATAAGGGTCAAATTTCATTCTTATGCATAAAAGTAACCAGTTTTGTGAGCATGATTTATTGAAGACAGTGTCCTGTTGCTGCGGTATGTTCTTGATAGCTTCATCAAAAATCAACTGACTATAAATACATGGATCAGTGTTTGGCTATCTATGCTTTTCCTGAAGTTCCTTATTTTTGTGAAAACTGACATGACATTTTGATAGGAATTAGACTGAATGTGCAGATTTCCTTGTGATACAATGGGCATCTAAACAGCCGTTGAATCCACGAATATGAGTGATGTTCTCATTTACTTGTGTCTTCAATCTTGGGTCAATGTTACACTTTGAGTTTTAAGTTTTTAGTGGAGTCTTTAGGATTTTCTGTAAAAGTTCATGTCATCAGCAAATAGAAACAAATTCACTTCTTCCTTTCCCGCATTTTCTTGGGGTTTTTTTCTTCCTTTTCTTCCCTGTTTTTTCTGGCCTACTCACTCTTCAGAGGACTCGCAGTGTGACTGAGTGGTCAGAGCAGCAGCCAGGTGCTGTTCCTAACCTTTGAGGAAAAGATTCCAGCCATTTGCCCCTCAGCTTGTCCTATTTGGATTTTGTTGCATTGAGGTACATTTCTTCTACACCGATTTTTCAAAATTTTTAACACAAGGCAATGTTGAAATTTATCAAGTATTTCTGATCATGTGGTTCTTTTTGTTCCTTGGTTTACCTTATTATGTTAAGCCATCTTTGCATCTGTGAGATAAATAGCACTTGATCAGCATGAGTGATTTTTTAATATACTGTTAAATTTAGTCTCCTCATATTTTGTGAAAGACTTTTGTATCTGTGTTCAAGAGGGATATTGGTTCATGGTGTTTTTGTTTTGTTTTTTTGTTTTTTCTTTTCCTTAAAGTGCTTTTGTCTGGTTTTGTCAGCCTTGTCTAAAATTAGCAAGTTCTGGGAGCGGCGGGACATGCCTATAATTCCAGAACTTGGGAGACTGAGGCGGGCTGGGGGATGGCTGTGAGTGCAAGGCAGCCTGGGCTACATAGGGAGTCTAAGCCCAGCCTGAATTACAGAGCAAGATCCTGTCTCACAAAATAATAATAAAAAAATAAGTCTATAAAATTAGTAAGAGCTGTTCTATTTTCTTCCATTTTTCTGGAAGTGTTTGAGAAGGATCAGTATTAATTATTTTTTAAATATTTGGTAGAATTTAAAATCTTCAAGTCCTGGGCTTTTCTATAACGGGGACTTTTTATTAGGGACTCAGCCTTTTTCCTCATGATGGATCTGTCCCTCCTAACTCAGTCTCAGGGGACCACAGGTTCCTAGCAATGCATCCGTTGGTTCCTACGTGGCCACCCCATTTGCCACTGCAGAACTCTTCATTCGAGTCTCTTACAAGTCTGTGTTGTCAGTTGTCTCCTTTTAATTTCTGCTTTTACTGATTCCTTGCTGTGTTTTTTCTTGTGGATCTAGCCCTTTGCCCTTTCATATCTGTCACAAAACATTTAGCCTTGTTAATCTTCTCTCTTGCCTCTCTAGTCGTTGCTTTAGTTCTATCCTAATCTTAATGAGTTCTTTTCTTCTACTGAAACATGACATTTCTTTCTAAGGGACATTGACAAAAATAAAGCAGCTTTTTAGGGCAATGTAGTTGTGGAAAATGTGACCAGTGCCCTCCTGACAAGATGAAACTTAGAGGAGTCATAAAACTTGATGCATGTCTTATTATTTATTGTACAAATAAAGCTTCACCTTTATGTTATATTTTTAATATTTTGTTTACTGTGTTTCTGTAAAATTGGTTTCTTCTTATTGATTAGATTTAGTTTTATGCATTTAAATGCCCTATTCTGAGAAGCAGCCCATAATCCATAAATGACAGGCAAAAGAATCGCAAGATAAAACTAGATAAGAACCCATACTCTGGACAGCGTCTGTTTATTACCAAGTCATGGGTGGGGTGAGTTTTATATTATTGCTCTTCCTTGCTGTAAGAAGCCTGTTTGTAAGTTTTTTCTTTGACTTTCCAACCATCAATTTCTGTATTTATCATAAGTTTTTGAGTTAATACCTCTGAGGCTCCCTAGACTGCTTCTTATCTCTTGGAAGTTGACTGTAAATGGAATCTTTTATTTGGGTTACCGTGGAGTCAGTGCAGGCAGGAGGAAGTGAAGCATACCAAGGAAAATTCTATCAATTAAATGCTGCTGCCAAAACCTATTTATCTCCTTGGTTTGTATTACTTTAAGGTGAAATCCAATATATTGAATGAATTTATCACCAGGATGCCTAGATGCTTACAACTTCTTGGCATATCCTTTAACCAAGTTCCACTAGGGTCAAAATGTAGATGCCTTTTCTGCTGAGCCAACCTGCAGCTCGTATTTGCAAAGGTAATGAAATAATAATCTCCAAGTCCCTCACTTGGAAACTTCAGTATTAAGTGTAAGCTAAGGTCATTGTGATGTTCATAAATATATGGAGCTTTGGATCTCAGTGAAACACATGGCCTCGTTCTGAAGACCGGTGCAGGGGAGATGCAATCAGGGCATGCCCTGGTGGAAGCCAGCACCTCTGCCTTTCAGAGAGCAGTAATAGGGTCCCAATGAATAGCTTTATTCAATGAGCTTCTACAACAATACTTAAAAACCTCCTTAGTGATTTTACTGCATTGGCAGCCAGACTCAACAATCGAGAAGGAAATGTGTGTTCGGCTCTTTCTTGGCTCAGTGCAGCGCCTGGTTTATCAAGCTGCTACACAGCACTTCCATCCTGAAAGATGTCTGTGTGGCTTGGATACCGTTTCACAGAGCCACACTGGATCCTCGTATGCCTTGCCAATTAAATTATCTTCCCGGCCTTTCTTCCTGCCAAAGAGGTTCAGACTGAGATAAAGCCACACTCCTCTAGGTTGCTTTTGAAACACTGTGGAAAGCCGTGTGGAGAAAGGGGTGTCACTACCTCATCTTATCCCAGCTCGCTGGAGATAACTGCCTTTCTCTGCAGAAGCGGGGCTGCTACTTCCCACCACCCCAATCTCTAAGTGCTGGAGAGTCAGCTTTCATCCTAGCGGATGGGACCGCAGTGGCACCAAGGAACTTTTGGCAAATGTCAGCCTCCCCTGTCCCTGTAGCCACTGGAAGGCAGTTCAGACATTACAGGAGCTGAAAAGAGATTCTTCAGTCAGTGCCTCAGGGACTCTGGGGACCGATAATCGTCTTCCTCTGTCTTTTCATAAAGCTATTTTGCTACCCAGCTAAAAGTAAATTCCCATGGGCTATCTACATGTTTCATACTTTTCATATTTTGCATCCTGCTCTTTATCCCAGTCTCTTTTCCCATCAGGATGCTTCCTTTGCCAAAAATAAGACCGCAATGTTTACTTTTAAACTACAGCGTGTAATAATGGAGCTTCTAGTTGCTTTTGTGTTGGCACCAAGGTACCAGCTTTGCGGCAGGGCTGGCCACAAGCTGGAGGCCCAGACTCACGGGCCACGTGTAAACCTCCGCGAGGCTCCCCGAGGGGCTGCCAGGGCCAGCGGCAGGAGACTCACTTTCCTGGCCCAAAGTTCTACCTGTGGTGCCTGGTGAGAGCGGGCACAGAACAAGAAGCCCTGGGTGTGGCACTCGGTGCCACTGACAAACAGACTGACCTCTCCTGGCCCACTTGTCCCTTCCTGCTCATCCTCTCCACGGCCCCCTAAGGGGCCTCTGCTGTGTGTTGCAGGAGAGCCCGCAGTCTCACTCGTCCTGCCGGAAGAGGCCCTCGGACCCAGACCCCAGCACCCCAGGTCCCCTCCCAGCTTTAGCGACCTGACACTTAGCGAGCAGTGGCCCAGGCTGGACACTGTGAAAGAGCACATGGCCCTGATCCAGCTGCTGCCTGCTCCAGCCTTTGCTGACACAGTTTCCGGCAGGGTAGCAAATAAATACGAGGCTAAGACGGGCTCTGGACTATGCAGTTTTCCAAAACTAGCTGTGTTTAGTAAGTCAGCCCATTCCAAGGAACTCTCTTCTAACAAATTTCACCAAATGCCAGGTTTAAAAAATTGAAGCAAAGGATATGAAACAGAACCGACCTTTGCCGGAATGTCTTTTTCACTGGAAGTGGGGGACACACTCTCTAGGTCCCGCATCTCCAGCTATGGCTGATCCCCCTCCTGTGGGCACCGAGGGAGGAGGCCAAGGAAGGGCGCAGTCCTGACCCTGGGCCCGCAGTGGACAGCACCGGCCTGAGCCCTCCTGGGCGTGGGACAGGTTTTGTGGCAGGCTTCAGGGGTTTCTGTACCAGTGACCCCTGCAGGGAGGCACAGGGAGCGCTGGACATGTGGTTGCTTCTGCCTAAGAACTTGAATCCTGTGGGTTTTACATTTACCTACTCACGAGGGGCATTCAGGTCATCAAACACTCAAAGAGCCTTCCTGTTCCTGCTCAGCTGTCCTGTACACACACATGCACATACGTGCACATACACAATGCGCACACATACACGTGCACACACATGCTCACAACACTTGTGTAAAATTCCATTCAAATCTTCGTCCTATGCCCTCCCCTCCTTGTCCAAAATATTGTCTTTATATAAGACACAAAAGATTTATCAGCTAATTTTAATTTTAGTAGGTGAAAATAATTTAGGTACAAACTTATATTGCTCAGATATATTAAAATCACATTGCTGCTTATCACTACAAGCAACTAATTCCTGACATCCTTTTATAGATTTAAAATAACAATTTAAATTTTATTATTATATATTTCAATTTCCTTACCAGGCCCTCACAACGTTAGCTCTCACTGTCCCTGTGAAGTTCTACCTACACTGATTTTCCTCCTAGTCCCCATGTAAGACCCGACTTCGTCCCATCTCTGTGTCTTTGTCCTGACTGAGCCCTGGGCCTTGAAACGACCTGGGCTTTGGCCTTGGGGTGTTACCAGGGCTCCCAGGTCTTTGTGGATAGCGAGATTGCAGTTCAAAGGCCGCCTCCTCCCAAGCCAGAACCATGACGCCCAGAAGGAATTCTTCCCTCCAGCCAACTTTATCACCTCTTCTGTCTGCTCACCATATTTATTACTGTACTCCATTGGGTTGTATGTACCTTTTAACTGATGCCAAATTTGCATACTGATGAACATACTTTGTGCACCCTCTCAAACCAAGCATGCCGCCCACCCCCACTGAGGAAACCGCTGTTTGCACAGCTGTCGATCCCACTTAGTTTGAAAAGGCCATACTTTGATATGAAAGGAATCAAGATAGGTCATGGGCAGGTGCAGATCGCATAGGATGGATGTGGTCATTATGTAAAGCAGAAGTGTGCCAGTAAAATCAGTGTGAAAAAAGACAGTCCTTCTGTAATAAAAACAGATAAATCAATGGAACCGTAAAGTACACATTCTTACACAACTGTCTCCTTTAACTCTGTGCGCTATGTCAGTTTTGGTAAACTGTGTTTTTGAAGGAATTTGTACATTGCATCTAAGTTATCAAATTCATTAGCATCACATGCCATGGTTACACTTTCCAGTGAGCACTTACAGAATGATTTTCCCTCTGCCACTGGTGATACTGGCAAGATTCTTACAGATTTGTCTTTACTGGTGTATTTTCCTAAGGGTGTATCAAATTTATTAATAATTTAGTGCTGTTTTCTTTCACTATCATTATTACTTTAAAATTATTTTAATACTTCTTTGCTTCTGTTTCTCTGAGATTACTTTGTTCTTTGTTTTGAACTTTTTAGTGAAAATCTACTTTTTAATTTAAATCCTTTTTTCTTGTTCTACTGCACATCTTCCTTCAGCCACAGTTTTAGCTGCATCGCGTGAATCTTGATATTTTGTGACTTTATCAACCCTTAATTTGAAATGTTTTCTAGTGTACCTTGTGGTTCTTCTCTAGCCCTGGAGCTATCTGGAAATACAGTGCTTCACTGCTAGAGATGTAAAAATTCTCTAGATAGCTTACTATTATTAATTCCTGAACATGTCTTAGTGAGAGACATGCTCAGCACGATTCCGACGCTGAAGAATTGATACTGAAGTATTTTTAAAACAACAGAACGCATAACTTGGGGAAGTATTTGAACTTCTCAGTATTTCCCATTTATCGCTCTTCTATTTTGCCCTTTATTTGCATGCATATAACTGCTGTCCTTTTCACACACACTCGTGGTTTATCTTAGTCCCCTGAGAAGAATGCTTATGTTCTTATCTGTTTCTCTTCAGTTCATGTTTTGTACTGAGCCTTACTTTGAAGGTCACATTACACAGTACAACAGCTGCAGTTCTTCACTTACTTTTTGGTTATGAACATGTGCTTTATTTTTTCATAAAGTGAGAATGTAACATATTTTCTATTCCTTGCCTTATTTTGTATTTTACGCTTTACCATTTTGCATGATTTAGAGGGTAAAGATTAATATGTATATCCTCAACTTACCAAAACCTAAAATAATTTATATTCCAACAATTCACATAAAGTATAAAACTCTTTAAAATATAGTCTCTGTATCATTCCTTTCCTTTATTTACTACTGCCATATTTTTCTTCCATGTTATTAATTTCTCTCTGTCTCTGTGTCTCTCTCTGCATCTCTGTCTGTCTCTCTCTCTCTCTCTCTCTCTCTCTCTCTCTCTCTCAGATTTATATACATTGTTTGTTTGGTTTGGTTTGGACATACTAAGGATTGAATCCAGGGTCTTCACATTCAGCATTCACTCCTTTTAATTTTCTATTTTGATACAGGGTCTCCCTAAGTAGCTAAATTGCCCCACTAAACTTGTTACCACACTATCTCTGCTTCTCATAGTGTGGAGATTACAGGTATGTGCCTCCAAGCCCAAATGAACTCCAAAAAGAAAAATAGCATTGTGTGTACACCTACACAGTCAACATTTCAAGTATCCAATCTTCTTTAACACACATGTGAACTTCCACATAGTATCATTTTTCTTTAACTGAAATTTTCCATTAGTATTTTTCAATACTGCATGTTTGCCAGCAACACTTTGATACAGGTTTCACTTATTACTTTCTTTATGGGGAAAAAAAAAGAAACATTTTCTCTGGACACAGAATTCTTGGTTGACAGCATATTTTGGTTTTAGTTTTGGTTCTTTAGTACTTTCAAGTTCACTATTGTCTTCAAGCCTCATAGCTCCTGAGAAAAGTGAGTAGATTTTCTTATCAATTACAACTCACCTGCTTTTCAACATTTTGTTTTTAGCAGTTTGTAATATGTCTCATTTTGTATTTCTCCACATTTGATTAACATTCATTAAGCTTATTTGATTTGTGTGTTCCTCTCCTAAAAATCAAACCTGGAAGCATTAGCCAATGTTTCTTCAGGTTTTCTTTCTGCAACATCCATTTTCTTTCTCAGATCCCAGTAATACTTATGTAACAGCTTGATACCGCCTGAAAATAACTGCATCCCTCGTTTTCCACTTTTACTTTCTGTACTTCAATTTTCACTATATATATATATATATATATATATATATATATATATACATAGAACTTTCTAAAACTAGAATGACCCTTTCTGCTATGGTTGCATATAATTCTATTAGTTCCTCCAATATGTGTTGATTTCAAATATTGGATTTCTTTTAGTTTTGAGGTTTTGTTTGCTTCTGGCCATAAATATCCTCAGAAATTTTCATTCTTTTCATCCCTCATCTTTTTCTATCAACTCTTCAACACTAAATAACATTACCAGTAGTCATTATTTTAGTGATTAATTTAAACTTTTAAAATTCCCAAAACCTGGATCAGTGTTTTATTCTGCATTCATTGTTTTTTTTTGTTGTTGTTGTTGTTTTTATTTTTTTTTCTCGCATTTCCTTATTTTTTGTTTAAAATTTCTGGTACAAACTAGAGGTTGTAAACAAAATATTTTCAATCAGAATTTTTTTATTTCTTCTGAAGAACAGTGAGTTCTTTCCTACCAGAAGGTGCATGACTGATAGATAACTGCAAACTTGCAGAGGTTTGATTTCATGCTTTGATAGTCAGGAGCCATTTCGGTCTGTCTCCTATCCCAGAGGAAATTACATGGTCCTCGGACGCTGCCTCTCCTGCTCAGATGTGGGGGATGTCCGCAAAACCCCTTTCGATCTACAGACCTTCAGTCTTTCTGACCTCTGTCCTTGAAATTTCTGCTGAGCTCTTTTGAGCTTCTAGCCGTTGTTTCCTCCCTGGACACTTTGGAAGCTCATCGTGGTGAGATGCAGTTCATGAATCAGCCAAGACTCCTGAGTTTGCAAGATTCTGGTAGGCAGATTTCAGTATCTGCATCTCTGCTTTCTGCTTTCTGGTGCTCTGATAGTCCTGAGCCCACCCACTGACACTGAGACCAATGAGGCTGTGGTTTTCTGCGGCATTTATGTTGATAAACACTACATTTTCCCATCTTTTAAATCTATTCATACTTGTATTTTTCCAGCTTTTCCTACTACACACAATCTCTGGGTGAGCGCTTCCTTATCAAGCATCACTGGGTTTTAGCCCAGGGTACCACGCATAGTGCTTTCTTAGCAGAAAAATCACCTATTAATATTTTCTGTTCCACCACATGACAATGACTTTACTTTCATTAAAATTACAATCACCTTAATTTGAGCAAAATCAATAAAAATAAAATAAGTACAATGTGCCTGCCCCCATTCTACAGATAAAATAAAGTAGGAGACATGTACAATAAAAATGTTTGGCATTTGGATTTAAGAGAATGTTTTTTAAAAGAGTGCGGAAATGCACATTCTAAGATGGTCCAGTATTACAATGTGTGAATGCACGGAGTAAAACAAGCCAGAGCGGAATTAACTAACTCTTTATTAAGCTCAGGATCCACCTCATCGCAGAGGGCAGCATGTCTGGCGCATATTTCCCTTGGCGTGGAGAGGCAGTGAGTGCTTCCTCCCAGAGAGCTGGGCGCCGTCTCAGCTGTGTTCCTTCCTCCACACAGAACAGTCCAATCTGTCCTCCTAGCATCGCTCGCTGTCCATTCTGCCAAACATCTTTCTGCTGCTTGAGAGCCCAGACTCCTACCTCTCATCCTCAGCAAATAACAGTGACAGCGTTCTAACCCTAGAGCGCTTCATAAGCTCAGGAAGCTACGGTGAAGCCTCCCCATAGAAGCCTTCAGATGTAGCTATAAAGAGACACCTACTGCAGCAGCCACACTGCTCAGACTCATTCTCCATGTTGCAATTCTCTAATTTTTCCTGCTTCTGTGTTTTCTTACCTAGAACAAAGAAAACATAGGTCTGCTATTCTCCACTTACACGAAGTATTTAATAATGGACATGGGTAGATGAAACAAAATTTCTATTTGGTCTACTGCTAGGTTGTCGTTCTTCCAGGGACAGACATATGGACGCAAATGGCATTTAACAACCCATTTTGTTGTGCCACACTTACAAAGCTGCTTCGGATCACCACAGTCCTTGGAATTCACTCACCCTCAGAAAATATTTCAGTCTGGTCACAGCATCATGTTTTTCCTCTCCTGCAAAATGCACAGTCCATGCTCATGTGTGATTTCTCTCTTAAAGCTACTATGAAAGCCCAGCATTCATAGTCAACTGCCTCGTTTAATCCATGTCAATTTTAAATTGCAGGCATTAATTTGGTGAGCGGCAAGCAGACTGTGTTAGGTCTACAGCATGAAGAAACAATTGCTTTGTATCCCAACCCTATAGCTGTCTGGGGAAGGTGACACACGGGGAGACCCAGTAAGAAAGGTTACAGCTGCCCTGGGCAGTCGGATGCCAAAGCCAGGCGGTTAAACCACCCTGCTGCACTCCCCAAAGACAAAGCAGGAAAGAATGTTTGGAATGTATAGTGGAAAATAAAAAACCCACCAAGACCAAAAACATCCCCCAGAACAGAACCCACACATACTCTGTGTATTTGGGCCTTCAAAACCCTCTCTGCCTCCCCAGTTCCTGCTAGAACAGCTTAGAGAGGAAAGAATCACTGTATACCCTGGGTCTGTTTTCTGGGGTTTTTCTTCATCTGTTGGTGGAAACATTCACTGGACCAACACTGACAGGTTATAAGAGGGCTCAGTGTCTTCCAGGAGGAAGGTTGCTTCGCTCTTTGAACCTGAAAGACACATTTTACTGATTATTCTTATTTACTGTTAGAATCGAGGCATATTAAATAGTGAGGACATTGGAACATATGCAGAGCCATGGAGTTTGCTGGGTTAATTACAAATTATTAAAGGATTTACCCGGCTGCTTCAAAAATTATTTGCTTTTCAACATCAAACGCTTATTGTGGCACCTGCCATGCAGGGCTGTGACTTGGGAAGTCGAGCAGCAGGTCCCTGCAGAGCACTCTGAGGTGACACTCCTGTTTTAGCTAAGGGAGTGGCCAGAGGGAGGTGTGGTGTGTGTGGCTTCCTGCTTCACCCTCTGGAGAGTCGCCTGTGGACTCCTTTCTCTTTATTAACTTCTTCTTGGGGGAAGAGGTAGCAGCTGTCCCTGGGGACAGTCTGTCAGCTTCCTGAAATGAGAGCAGTCAGAGCCACCAGGGAGGACCAGAAAAATAGAGTACACAGTGGCGAAGGGGCGAAGCAGAAAGCATTAGCAAACTAAACATGTTCTTCTGGGAATCTGAAAGCATCAGCTCCGTTGTCAATAGTCGCTAGATCTTGTAGTCAGGCGCTGGCATCGGCTGTGTGCAGTACCCGGCTAGCACTTCCACTGGGCCTGCTTCCCGAGGTCCCAGGCCGTCTCTCCCGGGGGAGTTTTCTGTTCCTTGTCTTTGGGCTCCACTCACAGCCCCAAGCTCATTTTAGTCTTTCTGAGAAAGGACTAGTTGAAACTTCACTAATCTCTTGGCAAAATCTTGCTGTGTATCTATGAACAATGTGCTGATAAACACCTTTAAATCTCATTCCCGGCTCCCCATGGAATTTGACCTCCTGGAGAGAGATACTAAGGGCTTTAAATTCCACTTTCCAGAAAGACAATATCTTCTATCCCTCTTTGCATGCCACCTACTTTAAGATTTCTTTGTGTAATTTACACATTTTAATATCCACTCTTTTCTTCTCTTTATTTTCTCCTTTTTATTCCTGCCTAAAGGCTGCCTTCTTTTATCCGTTCTCTGATTCCTTATTTTAGCAACACTGTCGGCTTCTGTCACGTTCTCTAGCCACTACCTGAAAGACCATCGCACCCCTAAAGGACCAGCTGGTACATTCTGTTTGATGCCCTCGTTAGGGATTCCTTTCCAGATACACAATGTGTCATCTCTCTGGCTAAAATTAACCCAAACAACAGTCACAACAAAACCAAGGCAATCTGGAAGGACCTGTCCTAGCTATTTGTTAACAAGCCAGGCGATACCCCTGGTTTCTATTTGTAGCTTCTCAGACCACCGCCCCCCCCCGGACCCCCTTGAAATCGTCATGGCCTGAGCATCTTGGCAGGTCAGAAATGACTTGCTCTTCATCTCAGTGAAACAGGGATCCCGACCTTAGGGACAGTGAACACTACAGAGAAGCGCGCTCAAACCGCAACCCAGAACCCACTTGTGCGTCACAGGGCGCCAACACTGCCATTAAACCTGAATGCTGAGGACTTAGTTTTAGGAAAAAGCAGCTCATACCTTAACATCTTTTGTTTTCAAAGGAAAACAAATAACACACATGCCATAGACTCAACATCACTGCCCCCTGGAACTCAGCTAAACAGGCTCCTTGTTTCTTTACCATAGATGGTTAGAGCACCTGTAACTTGAAACTAGCTCAGAAAGTATTGGGGTGTACTTTCTCTTATTCCAGCTATGTTACAATAGAATGTGACAGTCTTCATAGAAAATTAATCGAATTTTGCAATTGTGTGAAATTTATTGAAGTATCTCCACAATCCAGCAATCCTGTTCCGAGTAATACAACCTAAACAAAATTTTTGATAACTAAACCAACCCATATATTTTTATCAAAATAAGGTGGAATCTATCTGCAAATAACAGAGCATTGACTAAATTATGCTGCATCTATGTGACTGCTTAGAGATGCCCATTTCAAAAAAGGATAAAAATGATTTAGAGCTCTGTTTTTTGTCATTGAAAGACTGAAGCTATTTTTTTTTTTTGAGGAAAAAGAATGAATTTAAACACCATTTAATAAGATGACACTCGACTTTTTGCAAAAGTGTGTCTTTACGTGTAAGTTCTGGGCACATTTATATGGATGATCGGTTGATAGATGATAGAGCCAGAACAAGCCCGTGTTAATAGATGCGAAGGAAATGGCAAAATTTTAGGTGATACCTATTTTTTTCTTTCTTCTCTTCCTACTGTGAGCATGGCCTAATTTTGAGATTACTGAACCTTAAATACAAATTTGAAACAGGAAGTTTTGTCTCAGAGTAAAGATGCCCCAAAAGACAAGCTGCGACACCCCTGAGAAGCAGAGAGTGCTCTCAGGTGAGGCTGAGGGCACCTTTTTCTCTGGGAGGCACGCGGGCAGGGGCTGCTATGGATGGCGCAGGAGCTGTCATTCGGCACACCTAGGACCCTGGTGTGACAGGCAGGGGGCAGAACTGAAAGGCCATAATTGCCAGGGTAGAGTTCTCTTTGGTCGGAAAGAAGGCGGAAGGAATGTGTTACAGCAGACTGGCACAGTAGGGGGCTTTGAGAAGGATCCCTGGCGTTGCCAAGGAGAGCGCATTGATAGCCTGCTCCAGAGCAAGGAAAGCGAGGCCCTGACCTCAGCGGAGGCCGTGGCCGCAGAAGGAGAGCACTGAGTTCACGGGTCCCACTGTAATCGCTGCTCTGTAAAAACAAGAAGGGCCCAGAAGGAGACGGAAATCGGTAAGAAACAGGAGGAAAACCAGGAGAGAGTCCTGTCCCTAAGGCTGAAGGTGGAAATAATTCCAGACCCTGGAGTGACTTCAGTGGGATTAGACGGAAGCCGGGCCAAGCAAAGGTCTGGACGCTGTGGACTTGGCAGACAGGGTCACGCGGCGTCTGTCCAGCCGGGGCAGTTGGCGTGTGCAGCAGAAGGCGGTGCCGACAGCTCTGCACTGTGGCATGAAGGCACCAGGGAGCAGGTGGAAAAACAGCCCGGCTGCAAGGAAGAGAGAGAGGAAGGGCGGGATGAGACCAGGAGACACAGAGACAGAAAGTTGTTTTATTTTCTTCTGTGCTGTGAGGATGAATCCAGGGCCTTTGCACTGAGCCACAACCTCAGTGCTTTTCTCAATTCTGTTTAGAAATGGTGTCGCACTAAGTCGCTAAGTTGCCCAGAGCTGACTCAAAGAAGATTTATGTTCTTCCTGCCTCAGCCTCCCAGAAGGCTCAGATTACAAGCAGGTATTGCCACAGCTGGGTAAGCGGATGATTTTTCAGATTTGAGATTTTCCCTTCTGAGGCAGAGAACCACACACTGTGATGGCTTAGGGAATTGATAAAGAAAGAAGACAAAGTGCCCAAACCAGAGTGAGGCCCCGTGATCAGACCCGCCCTTTGGAAATGGAATCACAGCACTTTAGGCTGGAGAAGGGTGGTGCTGACAGGGACCCATTTAGGGACAGTTTCTCAGCAGAATGCCAAAGCCTGGCTTCCGTTTATATTCAGTCTCCCCAAGAGGAACCAGAGCCAGTGATTTCTACTCCAATTACTAGTTCCAAAATAACCCAGATCAACCACACAATTAACTGGACAGATGGAATAAAAAGGACTTGTCCACCCTTCAGGTTAAATTGCTATGGAAAAACACTGGCTGGGCTAGAGGTCATGGGAGCACGAGAGGAGGCACAACTGTGGCCCAGGTAAGCCTGGCTGGGAGGGCGACATTTGGAAACCACTCAAACCCAGCACCTGAGGGTCCATGTGAGTATCCGTGTTCAAACAGGAGGAAGCCATGGCTGGAGAAGAGCACGAGAAGACAGAACACAGCTCAGGGTGGGTCGGAGAGTAGTGAGTGACGGGACAGATGAGGTCGGTCACATTGGGAGTCACAATGCTGACCACGTTTCCTCGGGCCGGACTGCAGAGAGCCAAGGGTAAGTGCATAGGCTCAGGATTCAAAGCTGAGACCTGACATTGTCATCGTCTGAAAAAGGAAGACTGGGTTGGAGATTGAAGCCAGAACTTAAAGAGTCTGAGACGTCCTATGCTTAGCGGGCAGTTAGACAGGCCAGTCTGGACCTCCAGAGATACCACTGAGGAATTTGCTGATTAGGAAAGTATCTTTCTACTTCTAAAAACAGAAGGGAAAAATTTTATTGAACTCCCGGGACACTTGGACATGGCAACAGAAGGAGCAGAGCCGGCGTTTGAGGATCAGATAATGTGTCTTCTTTACTCCGATGAAGGAAAAGCCCTTCCTGCGTCTTAACTAGGGTAATGAGCTAAAAGCCAAACAGCATTGGTTGAGTTACAGCAGCAGGCAACCTCAATACCTTCTTGACATCAGTTTAATTGAAATAAAGAACTTTTTCTTCTTCTGACTTGAACATTTCTGTTCTCCTGGAAAGACCAGACGGCTGTAATCCTGCTATCCAGGACCTAATGAGTGAGAACAATGCAGCTCTACAAAGGAGTGTGACACGGCCCAATGTAGGAGGATTTGGGTTGCAAAAATGCCCACTTCTGTGCCAGTTTCTATGCTGCTCCTACTGAGCAAGGTCAGCATCACAGGCAGAGAAGTAAGTCAGACTTCCTCCTCCCCGAATCCACTTGTAGTCGGGTTTGGGGGGACTTTTGTTCTGCGAGAATACGTAGAGATCTCCGCTCTTCCTTCATCCAGCCCATGAGAAACAACCCAGCACTAGTTTAGGTTGTTTTTGTCCAACAGGGTAACACTGCATACTTGTTGAGTCTACCGTGACTTACATGGGCTTTTTGCTGAGGGTACAATGATTGAAACTAACTTCGCTTTAATTTTCTTTTTTTTTTTCAGTCTATGTTTGCGGTGCACAATGGTTCCATTCCTCGTGTGGTGCTGGCATTTATGATAATACATCTTCATTCTTTTACATCCCCTCCCCTTCCCCTTCCTCTTCTTTCCCTCCTTACATTTATCTTTCTTTTATTTTGCTCTTTACTTATATTTTGGGTTTCTCGTGCAGGAAAATCATGCAGTATTGAAGCTTGTATGCGTGATTTGTTTTACTTAACATGACAGTCGTCTCACGGTGCATCTGTTTTCCTACAAATGGCCCAGATTTACCTTTCTCTGTGGTAGAGTTGTACCCCATTATATATAAATTCTCGATGTCTTTATCCATTCATCTGTTAAGGGACACATAGGCCACTTCCAAGATTTAGCTGCTCTGAGCTGTGCTGGTGTAAGCATGGATCTGCCTGGATCACTGTACTATGATGTCTTCAACTCTTAGGGGAAGATACCTAGAAGATACCTGGCTGGGTTGAATGGAATTTCTAGTTTTAGGATATTTGGGGGGGAGTAGCAATTCTGAGCTATAACTCAGAATAGGAAGTGCGCTGTTTCGCTTTCCTCCAAGTCTCTCACCACACCTCTGAGAGCAGGAGGATCCACAGCCACAGATAGCAAGTACACCACCACTCCAGCCTCGCCCCACCATCCCGTGAGCTGAGCAGTGTGTCCACGTCTCCATGGGGCACTGCACTTACTCATTTGCCAGCAAAAGCTTTTCATCTACTTGTATCTACTTTTGTGAGATTAAAAAATAGCCTGCATCCACCTCCTGTGCAAACCGCACTCTGCAGTCACTGGGGAAGCTTGGGCTTTTCTTCCCACCCTGTACCCCCTCTCTTAGATAAATCCCAGTCGCCTTCCACGGCTCCTTGCACACTGTTATCTTGATCGCCATGGTTCTCTGAACTCCTGCTCAGACAACAGAACTTTACAAAGGTCAGGGTGTACGAGGTCCTAGGAAATGGATTACACTGTAGGAACGTACCAAAAATTTAACACAAAACTCAGCTTGGAAAATAGCAACCAATATTCTTGAGGAATCCACCATTTATAGTCTCTGCTAGTTATTTCAAGAACTATAGCCCACTTCCCAACCAGCAAGGCCCAGATGACCCAGAAATCCCACGCGTAGATACGGCTTTAGGAGATATTATAGTTCCACTAAAGATCTTTCAAGTGGTTAACACAGCATTCTTCATGGTAGCTCAAGTATGCAGTGGGTCCTAACATCTTCCAGCAAATGGGTAAGCAAACAGACTGCGGCTTCGGCTTCGTGAGAGATTTTTGCCAAATGGCCCCCAGTGGACGCTGACATCAGGATGATAGCAAATGCAATGAATGCAAACAGCAACTTGAAGAGAGCAGGCTCCTATTCCTGCCCTTTGAATCTATAGCCTCAGGGTGAACAGATGAACAAGCTCAGATGGTCCTGAGTGCTGAGCTACTGAGATGAGGAGGAGGTGGTCCATGTGGCCTAATCAACTCTCCTGCCAGTCACAAGCCACCAAAGCTTGGCGTGGTGGGTTGTGCAGCAAATGTTGACTGAGGCATGTGCAGTACACTCGAGAATGTCACCTGAAACAAGACAGAAGGAGTCACCGATACATACAATGTCTTGGAAACTTCTCCGAAATCTATGCTCAGTGAAAGATGCCAAACACAAAGGAGTAAGATTTATCTCAATAAAGTTTAAGAGCCAGTAAAACTATTCCATGGCTATCAAAATCAGAACAGTGGTTTCCTGGCTGGTGATGTGGAAATTGGGGGAGTGGAGTTAGAGAAGGTAGAGAGAAAGCTTTCCGTGATAAAGGACATCTTCTCAATGACTGGCAAATACTCAGGGCCTAGTTTAAATACTAACATGCAAAAAGGAATGATAACAGAATCATAGTCTTTCCAATAGGAGAAATCCAAAATTTAAGTAAATTAAAGAGCAAAATAAAAGACAGAGCGTAAAAAACGAGGAGGTAGATCTTTTGCAAAGGGGAAGAGGATGGAGAGAGGGAAGAGGGGCGAAGGAGGAAGGGGAAGGGGAGGTAAAATGAATTAAGGCTTGCTGTGTACGTGGACCAACTTCCACGGTGAATGTGATCACTACATACTACAAATGTGTACCAATAAAAATAAAAATCAAAAGAAAGAAAACACAAAGCGTAATAAAATGCACTGAGTTGTATATGAACACAGAGTGAGGAGGGGGGAATTCCCCCGAGAAGGAGCTTTGAAGCGCCTGTGCTTCCTGCAGCCAGGTCACATTTGGGCTCTTGGCTAGGGAAGCACCATGCTCAGAACCATGAAAACATCGAACGATTCAGCCTGCAACTGGAGGAGCCTTTCAATCCAGAGGCGCAGAGAGGAGGCTGCGAGGGTAGTTCGGAGCCCAGCAGAGAGTCTCCCTGCATATTTTGCTCTCAGCTATTTCTCTTTTCCAGCTCTTTGAGCCATCCCACCTTTACGACCATCCACCTGCTCACAAGCAGCAGTTGCTAATTAGTGGGTATGTAGTGGCTCACCAGTGCATGCCCAGTGCAAGGAGTCGGTGTTCTGTGTAGAAACACACATAGACAATTCAGAGGAGACACATAAAGCCCTGATGAGTTGGAAGCTCGGAGGAGATCAGCAGCGGTAATTAAATGAGCTGGAGGAACACCCTGGCTCTCCTCGGCGCCCCAGCTTTCCCTGAGTGGCATTAAACTCCTCTGCAGTCTGTCCGGCAGCACCTGAGCCAGTTTGTTCCTGCTGGTTTCTAAACTTGGCTGAATCCACTGTGCAGTAGCTGCCTCTGTACTTAAACTGCCAAATTGGAAAACGAGGTGACCTTCATTTCAGCTTTTACTGAAAATCAAATGTGAGTTCGCTTTGGTATGTTGAATCTTAAGTACCCTTGCTGCGAGAGTATGCAGGTCTTTGTGTTGGATGCTTTAACAATACTGTGTGAGACATAAACATGGGCTTTCAGGTCTGTAGATTTAAGTTTGCATCCTGTCCTTATTATCTTATAGTACTGGGCCATCACTTAAATTCTCTCAGGCTCAGTTTTCTCATTTGTAAATTATGAATTTTTGTAGTTTGAAAAATAATAGGACAGCTGTAAAAATGCTCTGACATGCCCAGGACTCACTGGGCACTTGGACCTTGCAACCCAGCACTTTAAATATTAGCCTCTCACCTTGCCTTGCCTACTCTCTGCTAGAGCCAAGACCTGAAGAGTTGAATAAACCATCCATTGATTTTACCTGGGCACAGGGGGACACGCCTGCAATGCCAGTACTCTGGGAGGAAGGGGGATTGTAAATTTGGTTTGCTATGGGGTTATTTAGGAGAACAGTTTTCAGAAAAAAAATCAGAATAAAGGTTGGAAGTGTAACTAAGTAGAGGAGTCCCTTGGTGCAGCACCTAGTAAATTGAAAGCGGTTGGTTGGTTTTGAAGTTTGAGCACCATGAAGTTACAAATAAAGCATGCAGGTAGAGCTGAGGTCTTCCTGGTTTGTATAATCGCAAATGATAATAATTATGTTACCGGTGCTGAATAAAATGCCTTCATCCTGAGGTATGTGACACAGTGTCTTCCCTGTCACATCAGCTATAAGTGACAGGAAAATCAGGTCGCTGAGAATTTACACTGAGGAGGTGGAAACTGAGGTGGAAAGGACACAGGGTCAGTGGAGCTCGCTGACCACACCCCATCCTCCCTCTTGATGTCCTCAGCCCAGCTGGTGACCACAGTGCACATGGGTAGAGGTGACAGCCTTAACGGTGTCACTGAGACTGAGTTTTGTGCTTTTTAAAATCGTCAGGGAAAGACTGGTCTTTCCATCTGTCTCACTGACCTGCTTCTCGGTTCCTTTTCCCTTTTCCTGTCACCTGCCGTCTCGTCCAACACTGCAGCAGGTGCTGCTTCAGAGCAGTTTCCTGGAAGGTCACGAGAGAGATCCCTTTTCCCAGCCCCGCCTCACTCCCGATGTAAAGGTACCACCCACTCTGCAGTCACTACTTACATAGAGCTCAGTGCATTACCAAAGGCGAAGAATGCACCTGAGTTTACCCTACCGCTGTGGATCGAGTCTTCACTCTAGTGCGTCTGATCCAGCTTTTTATTCGATGGGTCCTTGAATGCTCTATGGGCATTATTCTTGTTGTCATCCCTAATATAATTAACAAATTTTGCACATTTCACTTAATAAATTATTTTTAGAATTATCAGTTGATTGTTTAACCTTCCTTCTTAAACCTATTATCTTGCCAAATAAATATCTTAAGAAGACAGTTGGGTAACATGGGTACCATGTTACATTTAAATTTACATTTACTGCTATATGTCCATATTATTCCAGGGATACTGGGTATCTCATATTTCCCCAAATATGTGGACAAGGTAGGACATTAGAGACCAAAACAGTGGCTTATTCACTCTCCCCAAAATCCAAAATGGTCTCCTGCATCTCCCAGGGACAAATACCAGGATGTTTGCTAATCCATCATAGAGGGAGGTGTTCACTTTGTCCTTTAATACATGCTAAGTGAACCGTTCACTTCGCAGAAAACACCTGAATGGACTGATGATTTCCTGGGTTTTTATTACCGAACGCTGATGGTTAACATTTTCCTTATTATCGACATCCCCAAGGTGAGGTCATCCCAGGGGTCATCCGGGTTTCAGTCTTGTTCCCAAGAGGCAGTCAGCCACCAGTTCACAGGAGGAGTCATTCTGTGGTCATCGTTACCGTGGCCACCCCAGTGTGCGTTGAGAACATTCTACACGGGAGGGGAGAGCTCCTCCCCAAGGCACACTCCCCAGCTCCCTTCTCAGTGCAGCTGCGATTCTGCTGAGTTTGTCCTCAGCTCTGGTACCAGCACTGACGCTGTCCTGCGACTTCCACCTGGCACTTCCAAAAGAAAGTGTGACTCCTCTCTTCCCTTGCTCTAGACCCTGCCACGCTCTTCAGAGAATACAGGACCACGCTGCTGGTCTAGGTACCTTCCCTGTGACTGCAGATTTGAGGCCATTTGACCATTGTTATGCTTCCTCAAGAATTTGTAAGTGTCGTAAAGAATGGAACTTATGGTAGACACTTAACTTGAACCTGCTGAAACTGCCTTCCCATTCACAGAGGGTCTCTGAGCCCTTGCTTTTCTCTGAGCATAGGTTTGTTGTTTAACTTTTATTTTTATTAGTAAGTGTCTGCAGCATATGATGATTGCATTTGCCGTGGAGAGCTGGTGCATGGTCTCAAAACGTCTTAATTCTGTCCCTGTCCCCTTCCCTCCTCCCCCTCCTCCTTCCCCACTTGGTCCCCTTCCCGCTCCACCGGCAGGTTTGCCTTCCTGTAGTCTCTCCACTACATTTTCATGATGTCATTTAGGATTTCCTGAAGAACACGGATGGAGTCCGTGTTGAAATCCCAGCTGCATTACATTGTATCATTCCATATTTTACATTTTGCTGATCTAACATAGTACTTCTGAAAACGAAAAGAAATACAAATGTGCCTTTAGCAGCTTCTTTCCCAAAGGCAATACTGCAATGCAAGCTCAATTTCCAATGAGTGTTCTGCAACAAGTAACCTGCTCCCCAGCCCCAGCAGAGAAAGTCTGCCCTGCAAGACCATGCGCATCTCCAGAGCAGCACACCCAGTCACGAAATGCATGGACCTAAGCTTTTAGTCTTGTGTATTGTTGGCCTGCCCTCCTTGGGTAATTGATTGTTGCAAATGCCTTACTTTTTGTCCAATTCATTCTGCTGTAGTTTAGCTATTATCTGGGTAAAAATATACTGCTTGTACCATCTGCTTCTAAAGCAGCTATGTACTGATTTTGCACAGAAATTTGCAGGACTGTATGGGTTGCTTACATTTTACAGAATATTTTTTAAATTCTGCTTTCTGCTTTAAATGATTATGGGTGAATTGGGGCCCCATTGCACTTTACAAATATACAATTGTAGACTTACTATTCAAATGTGGTGGTGTTGGGGAGAAATTGCTTTTTGTATTTCCCAATGGTTGAAGGCCCCCCAGCTCTAAAAGTGAAGGCATTTTGCGCAGTTTTACTGCACTGCATCCACCATTTCTTGGTCATGCCCCCGCTGGTACATGGATAGAATGGTTGGCTACCAATGGAGTTTTTAAAACTATCTGAAATGTCAACTCTGAGGGAACTATTAGCCATGGTGACATTTGAATTTTATTAGCAGTCATTCACTCTCTGCCTGAACACCTTCTGCTCTGCCAACTTTATGATATGTCAGACTCCTCTGAAATTAGGGAGCTTTTTGGTAAGTTCAGACTGAAGAAGTCTGGAAAGTGTCTGAAAATCAAATTAGAGTGGGAATGACCGGCTAAGGCACTGCTAGCCTTGGGCTGAGTCCATCTCCCAGTGGAAGTGGATAATAGAAGTTTGCCTGAGTGTTACCCTTTTTCACCGTGGCGGAAGTGTTTAATATAGTCACGCTTAGAGACGCAGCACAATGTACGGGCTGGCCTGAGATATGTTTCTGATCCTCTGAAAAGCTTTTCTGACCCAGTAGACTGTGAACATTCACAATAGCCTGGAGGCAATCCTCCATGAGTTATTAGAGGTTGCTAACTGCACCTGGGTTATTTGTAGCAAAGCAGATTTGCAACGGGTCCGTGATATTCCTGCCTACGGAGTAGTAGAGGATAAGAATTGTCTAGCAGACTACCAAGATGCAACTTGAGCCACATGATAAAATATTTCATAACAGACCTTCATTAATAGCTCTGATGTCATCAGAGTAGAATCCTTTGCTGCAACAATCTCAAATTATATAAACAGAGTAAGATTTTAAAAAGAAGTAAAAAATCATCTACAATTTAAAACTAGACTTTGTGAGTGCATAATGCCCTTCTGTTCATTCATACTATAAAAATCTCAAGCTCAGAGCGGAGGCATCATAAATTCAGAACAAAAAGAGATTATTTAATTGAAATGAAATATAGAATGAATCTATTTAAAATATTAATAGTGGCAGAAAAAAAGTAGGGTTTGCCACTGCCTCATCTTCATTGCCTGCCAAAAAAGAGAGTAAAATGATTCCTTATTGTTTCAACATCAAAATCTACCATGGAGTCCCATATTAACAAAAGGCTCAAAATGAAAATATTTCTACATACTTAAGGAAGCACAAATATGTGCTCTTTTGGAGTATATTTCTAATTTATAAATTATACTTTGAAAGCTTTTAACAGCAATTGTAGTGCCCTAAAGTATAGTATTCTCTATTAAAATTTTACTATGAGATAATCATAGACCACTTGCAATGATGTGAAATGATATGAGACATCTTGTGTACCCTGGACCCAGTTTCCCTAAATACTAGCATGCTACAAAATGCCACTGCGTCACTTCTGAGCCGCTCAGGCTGATACTGATGCTGGCCAGTGCTGTCCCAGCCCAGTGCTGCAGGTGGCCTTTCGAAGCTCCCCTTCCCTTTCCTCTACCCTCACCCTTCTTGGCCCCACAACCACTAATCTGCTCTCCATTATCATTTAATCATGTCAAGAATATCCTATGTTAACAGAGAGTTAGCAGTCTGGTTCTATCTTGCACTTAAACATACATAGAGAGATCGTGTATTCCCTCAAGCTGTTCTTCCTTTTGAGCACTTTTTTCCCTTTCATTATTGTACACTTTGGATCATATTACTCTTTCAGTGCATTATTATTATTATTTATTTTTTACACTAGAGAGACAATACAATATTTACAAATGTCAAAAGAATAGTTCGTGCTATCATTGCTTGATTGTTCATTTTTTATGCTTTGATTTTGGAACCTGAGTAACTACTTCTAAAATAACAACATGCAATATATTAACTAATGTTGATTTCTTACTGTTATTTTTTTTGAAATTCTGCATTATTTCTACCCTTTTTTCTGTTTTGCTTTGTAAAAATAAAAAAAAAGAATATCATATACATGAAATTAAATGACATACTCAATTTTGAGACCGGCTTTTTTCAATCAGTACAATTCTCCGGAAATTCACATGCTCGCATGTACAGTAGCGCCTTTTACACCATGACTTAGCATTTTAGGTACAAATGAACGGAGCTGCAGTTTCTTTAATTATTTGCACTTGGAAAGACATCAAGTTGTGTCTAGTTTGGAGCTATTTTGAACAAAGCTGCTATAATATTAGTGTATAGGCTCTGTGCATATCTGTCTTCATTTCTCGAGAAAAACCTATGTCCAGAAAGCAAATTCTGGCTCATATGGCAAGTCCAATTTTTTTTTTTTAAAGAAACCTCCTGTTTGGCAGAGTGGCTATACATAAATGTTTCTGTTTCTACTTTCAGGATTTTATCTTTGGTTTCTCAAAATTTGACTGTAATGTATCTTGGTATAAGGTTCCTTGATATTTTCCCTTTTAGGGCTGACTCAGTTTCTTGATTTTATAAATTTATGTCCTTTTTTAAAAATTTAGTTCTAATTTAAATTTTCAGGAATTTCCTTGAACACTCTTTTTTCTTTTTCTTTTTTTTTTTTTTTTTCCGTACCATGGATAGAACTCACAACCTTGTGCTTACCAGGCAAGTGCTTGAGCCACTGAGCTAAATCCCCAACCCTCTTTGAACACTTTTTGAGTGCTATTTTCCTTCTTTTTTTCTTTTGGGACTCAAGTGACCCAAATGTGACCTGTTCTGTCACTGTCCTATAGGTCCCTAAGGTTCTGGTCATGGTTTTGTTTTGTTGTCGTTGCTGTGGTTTTGTTTTGTCAGTTATTTTTTCTTTTTCTTTTTCTCTATTGCCAGGATTGAGTAATTTCTATTAGAGTTCTATCTTAAATTCACCAATTCTTTCTTCTGTCGCCTTCATCCTGCAGTGGAGCTTTCTTTTTGGGGGGCTTGCATTTTTCAGTTCTTTGTTAAAGTTCTATTAGTCTGTGTTTGCAGGATGCTTTGCAAACACCTCCATCCCCTCCCCCTTCCCCTCCCCCCTCCTGATTCCCTTCCCATGTGAGGAACACCAAACTCTCTACTTCTTATTAGCTATTCTTGAATACACTCTTTTCTAAATTTTCACTTTAGCTCTTTCTCATGTCTCCTATTTCTTTGCTGAGAATCTTTACTTCTTATGTATTTCTAATTACTTGAAGAAGTATTTTATGATAGCTAATTTAAAATACTTGTTTGATAATTCCAATAGCATCATCATCTCTGTGCTAGATTGCATTGGTTGTCTTTTTACTCAGTTTGAGATCCTTCTTAATCTTAGCTTGATCATATATTAGGTTTCATTAGAGGAATAGATTTAATATAAAAAGTGAAGATGATAGATAGATAGATAGATAGATAGATAGATAGATAGAGATAGATAGATAGATAGATGATAGATAGAGATAGATGATAGACCGATAATGAAGTATTTACTAGGTAGTCTTACATGATAGGAAGCCAGAGCGCCCCAGAGGCCGCTGCCAGGTACAGGTAGCAGAATTCAGCGTGACTGTCTACACACAGGAGAGCTGGAGGATCCTGGTGAAGGTCAAAGGCCTGGAGCTCACTGCGACTCCGGCAGGAATCTAGCTGACAAGTCACCGGGTCTATGTTCCAGGGTGGAAAGTCTGACCCGGAAGCTGAAAGAACTGGAGATGAAAACTGAAAGGCAACGGTGAAAATCAGAACACTTCCAAAGAAGAGAAAAGAGAGACCCTGCCTTTCCCTGCTTATTCCTTCCGTTCCCGGCCCTGCAGCTGGTGCTGCTCACACCCAGGCGGGTCTTTCCCCTCAGCTCATGGGCTGGTGTCTGTCTCACGGACTCACCCGGAGCTTTCCTCCTCTGCCAGGCACCTTGTACTCAAGTCAAGCTGCCAGCACAATCGATGACAGATGAGTCATTTTTAACTGAAACATGGACATGTTTGCTATTATATTATGAGACGCTAGATCCTAATTAAGCTCTTGCGTTGAATGATTCCTCTGACACTGTTTTGGCAGGCGAAGGCAAGGTGCTGACTCATTGCTGCCAAGCGAGGAGAGAAGTTCGGGCTCTTCACCCCACCTCTATTAAGACTGACGGCAGAAAATGCTTACCCTTAAGGCCAGGAAGCAGTGCGGTTCCCTTCTGCCTGGCCCCACACCTGCAATCGCGTGGCTGGGAGGGTAAAGTGCTGTGCTGCTCCCAGACAGCTTTCACTGGGCTCCCTAGGGGCAGAGAAACTCTCCTCACCGCTGAACACTGATAAAAGTCCACCGGGTCTGCTGCGACACCACACTGCTGCATACTGCTGCTGTAATAATCTAAAATGTAACAGAGCAGTGGGGTGTTTGACTGCTACAGAGCAGAAGCACAGGCCTCGATTCCCCAGAAGTCTTCAGTGAACTTGGGGCGGAAGTTGAGGACGTCACCAAATTTGCAAGTTCTTTTTCTACTCAGTACTGTTTGCAAATAACCCACAACAAGTCCATGACCCACCTGATCCGGCCTGCGGACCAATGCGTGGGTTTTCCCCTAGAGGAAGGAAAACGGGGCAGGGGCAGGGTGAAGAGAGAGAGACGGAGGCAAGTTGAAGTTTCCCAATCAAACCTCGTTTATTGAACAATGTTCCTGGCTTATAAAGAAGTGGGGGCGGGAAGTTACGGATGGGTCACTGTCATTTCCTGGGTGGGGCGAGAGGATCCTGGGAAATGTAGGCCGACGCACTGGACGCCCACAGGAGGGAGAGATGGAGCGGCAGCCATGAAGCTATCATGCTGCTCCCTACATCTCCTCCCTTATCACTTTATAAGAGTGTGGCAGGCCCTGTGAGGACAGCGCCTGTCTTAGGTCAAGGACTCTTCATATGAACCCAACCAGGCCTTACCCGTCATGGGCCTGCAGGACAGCAATTGGTCCTGTGCCTGTCTTAGGCGGCCGGTGTCGTAACATATGTGTCCTAGTTGCCCGTCTCTGGCTGCCTGTCCAGTATCTCAGGGCAGTTGGCTCACACATCATTACATGGGCCATTTGTAGGGGTTGTTTCCCTCCAAGTTTCTTGATCTGCCATCTCCAATTGATGATAATGTACCTGAATGGGCTTGGCCATGAATGCGTTGAGCCTATTTTTAAGGAGTGTCATGATCCTTTGGAAAATGCAGGGGCTAACAGTTAGGAATAACAGTAAAGTGGCTAGTGGGCCTAATAAGGGGGCAATGTAAGGAAAAAGGCCTCCCCACATGGAAGAGAGGGAGGTTTTTCTGAGGTGGTCTCTTTTCGAACCACCTTTTGATTATCTCAGCAAGCGATGGTCCACTGCCAGGGTTGATGGGGATTGTCATCCATTAGGTGTAGTTGTGTCAGGAGTCCGACGATGGCCCATAAGGCTTTGGGAGGTTGTATCATCTGTAAGAGAACATAGGGGGTTGTGCCTCAGGAAAGAATATTATTCCTGGGCGTCACATAATGTTTTTGATGAAGGGCTATCTATTTGTTTTATGAGGCGTTCAGGTAGCCATCTAGCCTCCTTTTCTTGTTTGGAGTAAACACAGACTAAGCCTCATCCCCAGATAAGAACAGGGTCAGGGCCATTCCATATATTGGTCATTGGGTCTTTCCAAAGTACAGATGCAAATTGTGTTTGTGTCTGTGTATGCCAGAAACAAGACGCTGCAGAGCAGCCTGAGGCATCTAAGGTCAAAAAATTTAAAATGAATAGAGCATGTGAAAGGATATTTCTGGGGGATCCTCAAGTAGGATACCATGTTCCCCCTTTTATTTTATCTATAGTGGACTTAAGAGAATGATGTGCATGTTCAACAATGCCCTGTCCTTGAGGATTGTAAGGTATACCTGTAGTATGAAGAATATTAAGGCACTTGCAAAATTGAGCGAAGGAGGCACTTGTATAGCCCGGGCCATTATCGGTTTTGAGCTGTTGAGGGCATCCCAGAACCGAGAAGGCTGACAGCATGTGAGCTATAATATGTTTGGCAGCTTCTCCAGTTTGGAGGGTTGCAAAGATGAAGCCACTGTATGTATCAACAATTACATGTATATATTTTAAGTTACCAAACTCATTGAAATGAGTAACGTCCATTTGCCATAAGGCGTTAGGGATTAGGCCTTTTGGATTGACACCTAGATGTTGGACGGG